>APFE031386579.1:197955-237738 GCA_000404065.3 Pinus taeda
CCCCTCAAAGAGGCAAGTGAACATTACTCTCTGAATAATAAATTCATTGCTATTCTGTGTTCTGGGTATCTTTTCTTCGCATATTCTGTATTTTGGGTCTCTTTTCTTTGCATACTCTGTATTTGGGTATCATTTGTAGGTTAAGAGCATAACATCTGGTGCCCACAGATCCTGACAGGTAAAGCACAACTGCTTCTTCTTCAACTCCATCCTAGCATCATCACCAATCTGTGCTCATCTTGGATTCCCCTTTGAAGGCGGAATCCTCACATCCTTCCCCTTAGGCTAAAAGCCTACCTCTAGGGGTAAGGTGTCCGGGTCTTGGGTAAGGCATCCTGTAAGTCCCGGGTCCTGCTAATAGCATCCTAGAGTGTGGCTGGTCTAGAGGATCTGACTAGACCCCAAAGTGGCTCTACTAACCCCTTAACAAACATGTAGATCCTCTGTGTCGAGGATAGATCTAACACCATCACTGAAACCCTCAATAAGTCTACAATGTAGGTCTCTAGGCTCCCGATCTATTTGAGCCTCGTCAACTCAACAAAGTATTGTTCTGGATCCCTCCGGTCAAACCTCTCCATCAATATCCTGGTGAACTCAGCATATGTCGTCACCGTGGAGTGTCAAAGTGTAACCAACCCATGGAACCACCAGTCCTAGGCCTCACCATCCAAATGTAATGTTGCCACCTTGATGGCCTCTATCTCGGGCATTTGGTTAAGCTGGAAATAGATTTCTAGCTTCTCCACCCAAGACTTTGCTAAACTATTTGATGAACCATCAAACGTAGGCAAGTGGAATCTACTAGCTGTACGGTGGGTGTCTCCATCATGATAATGTCGGTATCCTCTGTGATGGTCACGGGGTCTACTATCCCACTGGAGCTGAAAAAAGTCTCTGAATGAGAGAGCATCCCTAACCTCCTGCCCATAGGCCTAGTACTCTGTAAAATAATCACCCATATGACTGGGCTCTACCTCCTGCTGGGCTCCGACCCCCATGTCTACTCCTAGGAAAGTGGGCATGGTAGAACGTGTAGGGACATGTGAGGCCATCTTCTGAGTAGTATCACACTACGTGGCGCCCCATTTTGGAAAATGGTGGGATGTACCCAATCCCTCGACAACTTGGAAAACCCGTGGGTTCTCAAGCTGTCTAGCCTCTACCATCGTGAATCTCTGCCCCATCACCTCGATCTTCCTTAACAGATCTTGTATTGATTTGAGGAGCATGTCCGCAAATCTCTTCTCATCCTCATCTACCATCAGATTCTCCTCCTCTGCATCCACCATAGGCTCCTCTTGTTATACGTTCACCACAGGCTCCTCCTGTTCTATGTCCACCACCCGAACACAGTCCCCCTCTCCGCAGGTGTTCTCCAACCTACGCTCAGTATCTTTGTATTTCCTACCTCTGTAACAGATGTAGGGCTTCTCCCTCAGTGTCATAGACTGCTAGCTCCACAGGCTGAGCCAGATCTATGCTTTGATACCACTGTAATATCCCCCTTTAGGGATATCCCTCAAACACAAGCAAACTCCTACCAAATATGGACTCACAAGAGATAAAAATAATAGTAGTGCAACATACAATAATAGATGCATGGAATATAACCAGATACTTAAGAAATGTAGAGAGAAATTCTAAGCCATTTTATTAAATTGAGTAATAAAAATAGTATAGGAGGTGATAAGAAAGATAGTACCTCGACTTGCACAAGGCAAGCGAAGAATACACTCAGAATGGTAAGGAAATGGCCTCTCTCTGAACTGCATCCAAGCTGCCGGAGAACTGTTGTGCTGCTACTAGTACTGGAATCAAGTGAGGATTTGGGGTTGTTCCCCTCCTCAAGAAATGTTGAAACTCTGGAATCAGCCTCAGCTCAATAAACCCAGAAAAGCCTAGAAAGCTTTTCTAAAATAGATGACCCCCGAAAATCACCCCCTTGAGGATCTACACTATTTCTCAAGGCTCTACACTACCACTAAATAGAACTCTCCAAAAATCTACCTGAAAATCTACCAAAATCCTCCAATATGCAAGGGTTGATCCCTTACTCAATCTCCCAACTCAAATCCTCCACATAACCCAATCTAGAACTCCTATAAAAAGGGACTGCATCCTCCTCTCTCAAGACTGTGCAGTCATCAAAATGCTTAGTCCCTCCTCAACTCCAAAGATCGATCCTCCTACAAAAGACTGTTGAAAAATACCTTGCCCGAGTAGGCACTCAAAGTCCCCTAGGGCTAAGGATGAGATCTCTGAACGGAGACACTCGATGCACTAAACAGTGTTGCAGATAGGCTAAATAGCCAGTGTGCTCTAAGTCGAAATGAATTGCTCAAATGCAACATAAACGAATGCCAAAATGAGGAGGCTCCTCTCTCCTTTATAGTGTTGGCCTCTCTTAAACCCTAAGGCCCACCTCCTCCAACGTAGCCTCTCTCTTCCCACGTGCTCCTCTCCATCTGCATAGTCCCTCCAAGTGTCTATGTGGGCCCCCTTCTCTACGTGGTCCTTTGGCCCCTTGGCTCTCCTTTTAAGTTATAACGTTGTGCTACTATGGAGTGACTTTATTCTTAAATTGAGTTATGTCCCCCTTTCCTCACCCTTTTATTTATAAGTAACTATAGAAGGCAAAATTGAGAAAAATCGAATATTCCAATTAGCCATGGCTAATTAGGAGTATTACAGTTGTAGTGGCTACAACCACCCTCCAAAAGTTTTCCTTGCGCTTCATTTTGGAGCTTCCCTACCAACATTCATAACAACATGTCTTGCTTCATCAAGTACACAAGCTCCAGTGATTTTCTAGCAGCAAGACAGTCTGTTGATCGAGCCTTGATGCATTCCCCTCACATGTTATTCATTTGGACTTGGTCTAGAAGCAAGCTGAGAATCTCCTTCAAGAATTTGCACAAATCTGGAGGGAAACCAACCTTCCCTTCAGAAATTGCACAATCTTGACTGGCAGCCATTTGGTCCCCAGATTGCGCAATTCTACTAAGCAAGCTTCACCTTGAAAATTGTGCAATCCTTCCCAGCTGGGCTACTCAGCCCAGAATTTGAGCAAATTTGAGCAGCAGTTAGCTGCTCTACCCATAAATTGTGAAAATATTCTAAGCAACTAGCCCAACTCCAAGCCAGAAATGCGCATTTTATCCTAGCAGTTGAGCAGCCTCTTTCATGTGCAGTTGAGTTGACCGGTTCCCTCCGAGACTAAGAAAAATAGACTTGCATGCATGGGTAGCTTCTCCCAAGGAAGCATGCAAAGACATCCTTTGTTTCAAGGACCTATTTTTGGAAGTTGGAGGTTACATGCAAGGATCATTTCAGAAAACTCACACCAAGTGTCTCTTTCCCTAGACTTGTGGCATGCACGTCACAACCACAATTTTATCAAAACTCATAAACCGAACATAGCAGAAGTCATTCCTCACATCAACCTTATAGCTATGACATCCCACATCACATCTAGGAGATTTCGGCACATTCAACTAAGTTGCTTGGGGTAAGCCCGCTTTCCATGTCTTGTGTTGCATTTCTGGTGCTTTTTGTGTTTTGCTTCATATTAACGTCATTTTCTTGATTTCAATGAGTGCTTTCTGTCATTTTAATACATACTATCTTGTACTAGCACCATTTCAGTTTTGTTAAAATCTCATTGTTGTCACATGCATGAAACTATTTTCACGAATGGTCATTGATTCAGCGACTCGCCTCACCCACATGCATGTTGTTCCATTTTATGAATTTGTCATTCACCATTTTTATGCATGATCATTCACTCATGCTTACACTCAGTATCTCCATGCATTCACATTCACATTCAATTTCAGTTTCCCATTAGTGAGTCTGGATAGCCTTAGCCCAGACTTTTCCTCCCCAAGATAACATTGCACAATCCTGGGAATGAAGGCTCTATCTTCGTCTCAGGAAATGCACATTTCTACCCAGTGACTGCCCTCCAGTCTTGCATTGCACAATTCTGAGGGACAATGACTAATGGCCCAGAAAGTTGCGTAATGAAGTCATTGAGCCTACACCTATTTCCAGCTGAGATTGCGTATTGCACAATTCCAGTAGTCAGAAGCCAGACTGGATTGTGCATTGTGCAATTCTAGCAGTCAGTTAGCCTCCCAGTAGCCTAGAATATGCCTTGCGTAGTCTTGGAAGTTAGTCTCCCGACCTCCCAGTGAAAATTGCAACCTTCATGATCAATCACACAGGTATGTTGCAAGTCATTTCTCAAGTTCATTTTGGTTTTCGACTGACAACTTGCTTTCCATGAGTGTTGCCATGTCTCCGGGTATAGAAGGTGTTCATATACCTCTCTGAAGTACAAGTACAATGTTTTCAGGAGAGCAGAGTCGAAGACACCATTTAGACCACACTTGGGGATGCAGTCAATCAAGTGTTTATGGGCCTGCCTACCCACGAAGACATAAATTAGTTCGTAGACAAGGAGATCAAGATATGACCGTAGCAACATCATAGAAAGCAACATGATGAACATCAGCTGAAGGCAACATATTGAATGCAAGGAATTCAAGAGAAAGGTTGTTGACAACATGGAGTTAGAAAAAAATTGCAAGCTAAAGCAGATCCACTTGTTGTGAAAGCAACTTTGGAGACTCAGGCTATGAGGTGACGACACAACATGAAGATCATGCAAATGAGTTGCAGTAGGAATAGGAATAGCAAGGGGTGCGACATGCACTCATGGATGAAAGTACACCTGTACAAGTTATAGATCCATCCCAGCACCTGACACGAAGTAGACATGGTGAGCAATATTGTTGATTGAATGTAAGGGATTCAACAGCATGCATTTCATTGTACACACGTAGGTGATCTAACCCATTCAACACACTCACCAAGGTGAAGACAAGAAGCAAGCCCGACTGAAGCTGAGCATGTAGTTAATAGTTGATGGGCATGACCACCAGCACACACTAGAAGATCAACATGAACACTATGCATCAGTGTGTTGCCGGTTTAGCCACACCTAAGAAGACCATGCACATGCTAGTAGACGATTTGGATGGAGGAGCCATACCAATGTACCTAGATGTAATGGATGCAAGAGTTCGCTTAAGCAAGATGTCACCATGGGGTGCATGCACACCATCATGGATGATCAAGCTTGGCATCAACTCACCACCTTCACCATCACAAGCGTGTGAAAGAGTTGGTTTCACTACAATGAACTGAGTGTCAGTGATATCTTGCATGGCTTTCTCAAGCCATTTTGTCTCACATGAGCACATGTGCATTTTAATGTAATGTCATGTCAAGTGTAATTCAAGTATTGATAGTTGGATGTAACAATCATAGAGCAGACAAAGAGTCATGAGAGTAGATAAACTATCACAAAGGGGAATGTCGAGGATCACCCAACCCTTTGTTATAAATAGAACCTCAAAACTCATTGAAAAGGCTTTTGGTTAGCCAAGCTTTCGATAAGACTATCTTGGAGAGAGCTTGGACAATATTGTAATGAGCCTTGTCTTCTTCACTACACAGAACTAGTATATCTCTTTAGAGGAGCAGGTGTTTCTGGCTGTAACATTCCGCTATCAGAACTAATGGTTGGACATGGATGTATTGTTTGACTAGAACATACGCTTCTTAATATAACAAGAGCCATCACGTTTCATGTAGATGTTGTATTGTATTCTATGTTATTTGGTTTACTCTAAATGATATATGTATTGGTTTTCTTACACATGCATGTAAAGCTATTTGTGTATATATGTATGAATCTTTCTAAAATGTGTTGTTGGTTTAACCATCACTTTGGATTGTTTCCTAACTTGCCTTCCATGTTGTGATGCATCTTTACTCGTGTGTTCCCTTCCAAGATGCATATTATTACAAGTTTCCAAGGGGCGCACTCACCTCACCCTTAGTGTGTTAGAAACTCTTATGCACCTTCCTTGACTTACTGCAGTTGTTACACCCTTGTTACCAACATAGTCATCTTACTTGCCTCTGTATGAAATCGAGGTCAAGGCATCACCATATGACCCACTGTTGGGACTCCTACACCAAATTTTCTGAGATCTAATTGTGACTTCTTACCAGGGAGATCCCCTTACATGTTGGTGGGTCCAACACCACCAAAACAATGGTAGTTGTTCCTCTTTCTTATTCATATATTTTTTACTCCTCTGCTCTTCCCATTCTTTCGCCAACTCTTCCTTTAACAACTTCTCCTAGAGTGAATTCATCATTTTGTGATGTGCCTTAAGCGAGATTGCTCCCTCTTGTAGAGAGATTGTCTGTTGTTTCCATTTTTGTAATTTTGGTATCAACAAAATTATTTCTGAACACCATCCTTCATCATGACCCTGTGTCATTTCACATGCACTAACAACTGAAGGTGTAACAGCCTCCTGAGGGTGGAGCTGCTCCATTTCAGTTCTTGGTTCTTATGTAACAACAACGTCATCAATGGGTTCTTATATAACAACTTCTTTTTCTCCTTGGTTACCTTTTTCTTTCACTACTAGTTCTTGTGTAAGATCAGTGTCATCCGTATGTTCTTGTGTATTAGCTTCTTCTTTTTCCCCTTAGTTAGCTTCTACTTCCACTGTTGGTTCTTATGTAACAGCAGTGTCATCCAAAGGTGCTTGTGCATCAGCTTCTTTTTCCATTTGGTTAGCTTCTACTTCCACTGCTGATTCTTATGTATCAGTAATGTCTTCAACGGGTTCTTATGCATCAGCTTCCCAGGACTCGGTTTGTGTTTCCCTCGAAAAGGTGTTCACCGCATAGACTCTATACCCGGCTGCTACTGGTTCTTTAGCATAGGTTGTGCACACAGAACCTGGAACATTTTCCTACGTAACCCTATTTATGGCCTTAGCCAAGGTATCTAACCTAGAGATCCTTCCTTCTACCTTGTCCTCAGTTAACTGTTGTCTTAAATTTTCATTCTCTCTTTCTAAAATTTCAATTTTAAGTAGTAAGGATTAGGTCTTATTCTTACCTAGTGAGGGGGGTCCCTCTGACCGAGCCTTCTCTTCTTCTTCCTACCTTGTCACCTCCTTGTTCTTCTTAGATGTGCATGGGGACTTTATGTTCCCACTGACCCTTACTCTCTACTTCGGCCACTTATCACCTATCGGCTTGTCAACTACTCTCTTTCCAGCCCTTACTTTCGAGGGTTGGGGCTACTCCTTCATTTCTGCTGGAGCTTCCAAAAGTCCGAGCTCACTTCCTTCGAGCAGTCCTAGCCTTAGTCCTCATGAATTCATCCCAACTCTTGCGTTGGTGACTTAGGGAATCTAATACAATTAGTTGGATGAGACCGTGGTTTGTGATGCATTTTTTCTGGGTGTGCAACTGTCTTCAAGGCCATAGTCATATGCTTGATATTCTCCAGCAAAAAATACAAGAACTTTATTGATCTAGGTGGATGTTGGTGGCCACCCACCTATCCCATTTGGACCCCCACAACTTTCTCTTTCGGCTTTTTTAGTTTCCTAAATTGTAGAAGATTTTACTATTTTTAGCAGGTTTTCGAGTCCTGAACTTCTGGGCCGTTTTGAGGCCCTAAATGACGTTTTTTGGGAAAACTGGGCGCAACATGGGTTCTATGTTGCTTTTCCCAAAGTTGTAGTTCTCGGATAGATATTTCTAACAAGATATTGTGCACGTCAAATGAATATCATATGCCAAAGTTATGATCCCAAGAAGTTGATGTACCAATTTACCCAAACGGACCCCATAGTTTGGCGTTTCATCTTCTAGGGTTAGTTTTTTGGATGTCTAGGGTTTTCCATTGTTCCTCAACAATAAATAGGCCTTCGAGCCTCATTGTAAGATAGTTCAAAGGCATGTATCTGCCTCATCTCTTCTCGGAGATAAGCTACCATCACCCTAGCTAGTTTATTTCCATTACTATTTGTAAGCATATTTTCAGTATTTTACATTACTGAAATGAAGTATTATTCTCGTTGCATATTTGTGTTTATGGTTATCTCTATAATTTGTTGCATTCCTGTTACATCTGGATCAGTGCTATCAGAGTGGTCTGCTTTTTCTTTGTTTTTCTTTGCATGTCCCCAACGAGGTCTAGATATAAAGAGTTAGGGCTTGAACTGGTTGAACCTTTGCAAGACCAGCCTTGAAAATCCTGATGCCCTCCCATGACGGATGAAAAGAAACACGAAGGGGTAGGAGATCCTATCAAAATCTTGCTCAAAGAAGCCCTCGAGTGGCAAAGGAACGCGATGATGGATAGCTTTGCGCAGATCCTTCAGCGGCTACCCAAAGGCGATGCATCAGCTTCCAGAAACTACTCTGGAAATGCCACACCATTTAAGGTACAAGTTAACTTTGAAATCCACATCTTCAAGGGTCAAATAGATGCAAATGTTGTAGATAAATGGTTAAATCTACTAGAAGGATATCTTTGTGTTCATGAATTTTCAAGTCAGGAAAAGATTGTTTTCACTGTTCTCAAAGCAGCCCCCCACATCAAGGACTGGTGGGAAACCTACTGTGAGCAGAAGAATGAAAATACAGGCTCACTATTTTCAGCCACACCCACTTGGGATTCATTTCGGGATGCCATCTGTTGTCGCGCAAATTGACATGACAACGCTCAGACCGGGGGCTGTCACTCTAATCCCCGATCCCTCCGTTTAAGCCTGTCTCCCGCGACTAAGGGGGGTAGACCCTGTGAGATGATGAAGACCAACTGTCGACCAGTTGGTCGGGAGACACGAGACACGATTTAAGATAAGCACTAAAAATGATTTGATTAGCAGACCAGTGCCTTAAGGGACTGTCATTGAATCAATTACTTGTTAGATGATTATAGAAACATGAAACGTGAACAGTGCTCTTAGAAATGACCAAAATGATATCCAGCAACTGAAGGCCTCGAAAAGATAAATGCTTCGAAACACCACGAATCATAATCCATTAACTAGATAACAATTTCATGTCTTGACTTGAAAAATTTTAGATCTCAGTATGAAAGATAACGATTGAAAACCACTGAATCCAGCAAAAGCAATCTTCCACGATGAAAATTTTTATAGGTTTTCTGACAAAATTTTAACTTAAAACAAAATTTAAAATTTAATCCTAAGTCCTAAAAAAAAATTTATTTGATTTTTCATTTTATACTTTTTATGATTTTTTACTTATTTAAAATATATATATATATAATATTAATTATTACAACTAATTCTAAATCAAATTTAAAACAAATCTTAAACCCTAATTCAAGATCTAAAAGAAAAAGAATCAAAACTAAATAAAACAAAATGTAACAATAGGATTTTTTATATTTTTTATTAAAATAAAGCTTAAAGAAAACTAATTGAATCTATTCTTAAATCAAAACTAAACCCTAAAGCAGAAACCCTTTTTTATAATTTTTTTTTTTTTTTTTAATAAATTAACACAATATTAAACCTAAAAACATCTAACGATTTTTTTTATTTAATGAAAATAAAATAAAAGAAATAATGTAACTCTAAAAATGATCTAATGCATGAAGACTGAACAAAACCAAAAAACTAAAATCAAAATGAAAATCGAATTTATTGATTTTTTTTTTTTTTTATAAATGATTAAACAAATTAAATTAAAAGAAAAAGACCTACACTAAACCCTAAACTATATTACACATGAAACTAGACCCCTTAAAAAAAAATGACGCATGTGAATTAAAATTACAACGTGACCCACTTACCTACGCCCAAAAAAAAATCGATCTAACGCACCTGCTGTTTGAATCGGTAACGCCCACGAGCTTCACAATGCAGGTACACAGATATGAGACCCTGAGACTCGTTTTTTTGTGTGCAGCTACGGTTGAAACGGGCATGAGCGGCGTGCGGGCTTAGGACAAGGGCAACGAATGCTGCGTGCAGGTGCAGAAAATCGACAGCGGCAAGGTTGTTTTCGTTTTGTAGGTTCAAAACGACGTGCGAGGATAGATAGCGTGGGCAGCATTTGATCCAGGACGGCTTCAGCATACTTGTGCGTGCGGGCATGAATATTGGAGTTCAGCCACAACAAACCCACGCAGGGAGAAAACTACGCACTTTCCTGATGCCCACGCCGACGCCCACGTTGATGCCCACGCCAGATCTGGAAAATCGACCCCTTTTTTTTTTATATTTGGCAGTTGCAGGTGCAGGTTCTGGAGTTTCGACGGGTGTGCGGGATTTGATGCTCAACGGTAGGGATATCAGGTGAAATGGACGTGGGCGGCAACAAATGGAACAGATGCACGTTGAGGAGGAGAAATATCCACGCTCCACGTAGATAGTGCTGCGTCCTTGCTCCAGTTCTGTAACCTTTTCTGGTCACAAAAAAAAATCAACATTCGATCCCTATCTCTATCTGTGAGTGGTCACTAGATCCTCAATAAATCACCATTCATCAAACTTCGGTGCAAACGTCGCTTCAACCTTCTTAAAATTTGAATTCCGAGAAGAGGTTATGTCATCGTTCATCGATTTGGCCTGTAAATAACACCAGAAAACCACTAAACTCAAGATAAAAACCAAAAGGTTCTGTCTAATATTTGAATTTGCCCTGTTTTAAACAGCGTCGTAAAGAAACAAAGAAAGAAATAAATATAGCTCTACACCTGTAACCATGGAAACATCCAATAATAATATGTGCAGATAAAATAAAAACCCTAAGTCAGAAGAAACTTGAAACCCTAACACATTTAAATAATTTACAGATGTGGCCCCTTAACAGCCAGATTCAACAATAAGCTCAGAAAAATATTCAAAGAAATATTGATTTTCAGATTTTCACTCTGAAAAACTTCAGAAAAATCTCTCATGCAAATTAAAAATAAACTGAATGATAGACCCAGGATCAAATCCAACTGGGCTCAACAAAAATGTTTGTGGGAGTTGGCTGGTTCAGCCGAGAACTTCCCCAAACGCCCACAAAGTTCCTTCAGAAAACGTTTTCTGCACAGCTCAAAACAACCATCAGTAAAGAGGGCAAAATGCTGCTAGATCTTAGGAAGTAATGGAGATACCTGCCATTACTTCAGAAACCCTAACAGCACCCAAACCCTAGCAAGTGAGCAAGATACCTGTGCTCACAATACTCTACGAAAAGCTATTATTAACAGCTGAAAATAACATATGCAGAAAATTAAACGATCGCACAACATTCAAGAGAGTAACACCAGCAAGATATGGGCCCCAAAGTCTTCTTTATTAACCAGAAACAGATTTACAAGAGAGCTTCTTCAGTCTTTGACTCACAGATCCAATGATCTGAAATGACCTCCTAAAACCCTATATAAAGGAAATGATCCCAACGGCTAGTTCGAGTGATCCATGTTGAAATGATCTCGATCGTCGATGAGGATCAAGACATCTCTTGATCTCATCCGTCGATTTAAAATATTATTATTTTATTATTTTTTTTTTAAATTTTTTTAAACTTTTATTATTTTATTTTTCTTTTTTTTCATTTTTTAATTTCTTAATTCCTTTTAAAATGGATCATCGAACTAAGCCTTTGGAAACATCACCTAGGACCTAGGACTTAGGACTCATGAGGGGATTTAAAACATTTTTCGACCCTCAGAACACATTACATCATGACTTTAACAATTTACACCCTAAGGGAGAAAAACCCCTTCAACATAGACCCTCACAAATCACCCAGCTCTGCGACACAACTATAATCTAGCAGGCTAACACACTAGGATTCTCTAAAATTCCACTGACAAAATCTATCCCGGCTTTGGGGTCAGGTTTGAAGGAAAACTCTGCCGATCGGTGGATCGGTGAGACGAAAAACCTTCCGGGACATAGATTATCATAGGAAAGTTAGGTCCACCTAGGCAATTTACAACACGACTCACATCTGCTAGGATTATTTACAATCAATACATGCAGACTAGGTTTACAATTAAATGATCAAGATGCTGATGACTGCAGGATGGCACGGATACGCTGATCAGGTGCTGCCCCTTTTTGCGAAGAAAAAGGGGGTGTACTGCATGGGTAGTTGACCGGTAGAGGTCAACAGACCCTATAGCTACCAACTGATCTCGGACTTCCTGAAGCTTTGATAGTAACAGATCAATGTGTTCCCCTTTCTCCATCCTAGTTGATCTCAGCTTCCGCTGCTCAGAAGATCCTTGATATAGCATAGCCAAGGCATCCCACATCTCCTTGGCAGTCCCTTTGCCAGCAATGTGACATACAACATGATCTCTCACTCCATCGAGGATCAACCACTTGGCCTTCACTATTTCAGCCTTGTACTTATTGAGTTGATCTGCATCAGTGAGTACAGCCACCACACTATCGACATACATCTTGAGATCATGCTCATCTAGAAGGCATGAGATCCTAGCCTTCCAGATCACATAGTTGGATGCTCCATCCAACCGATCTCCATCTCTCAGCCCATTAGTTGCCATCTCTGCCAACAAAATGTCGAGCCTCCTCTCTCCTCTGCGCTGCTACTGGGCTGGCCTACACACTCCCTGCGGGAGTGAGTAGATCTGCTCCTCTCTACTGCTACTCAGCAAATGGGAAATCGAATTCCCTGGCTAGGAATTCTCTGAGGAGAAAATTCCCTCAAGTAGTGTTTCCTTCCCTCTTCTGAAGTTTTTCTGCCCAGCAACTGTTGCACAAAATTGCTCTGCGTTGAATATGTTGCTACGATGTTCCCTCTGCCGTTGACAAATCTCAATCTAAAAATCTTACCTCTGTCAACTCACTCAAAGAGAGATTTTCCTTGAGAATCTTGCCCTCCTGGCTTGGATTGCGCAATCCCTTTGGGGATTCGATCTACTGTCGATACAGCACTTAGATCTCTCTCCTCCTCTTCAACGCTAGACTCTTCCGGTCTACTCTCTTGCTTCACCTGCGCTTTGATACCATGTGAAAATTCGAGAAGCCCTGAATCACTAATACAACAACTAATTATATTTCTCCCACTGAATCAAGTTATTTACAGTGTTATATGGTAAACATCGAAATAAATGCAATTGCAGCCTTCACAACTTAAATAATATGCGGAAACAAGAACTGATATTTTTGGACAAATGTCTCGGGAAAAACCCAATGTGGGAAAACAGTGCAGCAACTGAGGATTTGTATTATTAAGCAGTAATTTCTGAGTACAATTCTTCGGATGCCCAAATTGGCAATCCTATACAGAGATCTAACTTGACAAAAATTAGTGAGATGATCTCACCATGTCACTAGAAAATCCGGCACTAATATGCATTGGAGATGAGCCTTTGCGCTGCCTCTACGCAATATTGCGTCACACCAATGTAGTACTGCGTCACAGTGTCACTGTTGCTGTGACTACGCTACACCTCCTCTAATCCTCCGCTGGCTGGAAACTTCTGCCCTCTGTCCTCCTGGTCTCACACCCCGGCTCTGCCACTTGATCCCGATTGTTCCTCAGCAGAATTTTGGACTCCCTCTGAAGCTCTACACTACCACAACGTAGCTCTACGTGGCCCTGCGCCATCCTCTCTCGACATCTTTTTGCCCTCTCTGCCTTGTACTCTCCGAACCAGGAATACTTCCTCCGGAAACTATCCCTACCCCTCACTGCAAGAAATCGCCTCGATCACTTCTCCGACAATTGCTACACTACTCTCTTCAAAAATCGATCTTCTGATTTCTCACTCGATGTGTCTTCCAAATGCCCCTCTATCCTCTTCTTATAATTTTCTCGTTGAGTAACCAATGGCCCAGATTAAATTCTAATCAATGGCTCAGATCATTTTGGCTTGATCCTCGTGTTCTTCTAGAAGTTTCGCCCCCAATTTAATTAATACCCTTTAATTATTTTAATTTCCTAAATTTAGACTTAGGCATCCATTAAAAATAATTAAATATTTTAATAAAACCTTCTCCGGGTGCAATTTCCCGAAACAATTTCTAGGTATTCCGGAATGCATGTGTCCTAGCCTCCCTGCAAATTTTGAGGCTTGGAGCACATCCGATGCTACCAGAAATCAACAAGCTTAGCAGTGGCAGTTCAATTCAATTTTGGTGGAGGGCAAGGGCAACATTGGAGCAGATTCTTGAGGCCAGTTCTATCTCAGCTATATCAGTGGTTTTGACATGTAAAACCCCAATTTATATATTATAAACAAAGCTTAGATTTCCTTCTATTCATTATCGTTATTTGCATGTTCTATGTTGTTAAATTTTACATGGCAATCTTTTGTTTATGAATGGAATTTTTATTTGAAATATTTATGAGTTCGAATTTCAAGAAAACCCCAAATTGTTCCCTTTGGGACATTACACTAGTATCAGAGTTGGTGCTTCTACCATCCCAAGAGTTTTAATCACACGGATCGTTCAAGGGTTTATTTTGAAGGTGCCAAAAGAAGATTATTTTTGGAGGAAGAAAGATCACATTCTTCTATTCACCAAGAAATTTATCCTAAGCATTAGCTATTCTACAAAATCTTTTGTTGCAAAATGCTAGATTTCGCCTACTTAATAATCATTCTATAATGTGTACAGACAAAGCATCCAATGTCCCTTGGTAGCCGTATGTTTTATAGTGGGATGCCAAGGCCTAAATTATTATGCATGATGGCATTATTATCTTCAAAAGGTCATAGATTATTGTTTGTAGAGAATTTTTTATATTAAGTGGGCCATGAAATTATTAAAAGTGGGCAAAGGTTTCTTGGAAGCCAAAGGCCAAAGTTAATATTTTGTGGGGTTGACTCAATTGCAAAGGCCACTTTGAAAATCCAATTTCGAAGGCCGAATTATTTTTGTAAGCTGAAGAGAAAAATTATATGTCCTAAAGGGCCGAGCCAATATTCAAGGCAATCGCAGTAAGCTTGTTTCACTCCTTATTTCATTCGAGCGGTTGTAATATCACAGGGAAATCACAGACACAGTTATAAATTGTTGGAACGGGCCGTCAACATTTTCTAATGCCAAAGACTCAATGAATCGAGAGATCCATGCGCTTAATTGGTGGCTCAAATAACTTAACTAATGGTCGAATTGTGATTTTATGGCCAAACTGTCTGAACCGATTTCCTATTTCATTATTGTGAGAATTGTATAAGGAGTCGTGAATGAATTTAGAGGCCGTATCCCTCATTCTGCAAAGGAGCAAGAGTTTCCAGTCATGATTTCACCCAACATAATGTTGATTTATAGTAGCATCAGATGTGCTCTTAGCCTCAAAATTTGCAAGGAGGCTAGGACACATGTATTCCATAATACCCAGAAATCGCTTTGAGAAATTCCACCCAGAGACAATTTTATTAAAATAATTAATTATCTTTAATGGGTGCCTAAGTCTAAACTTAGGAAATTAAAATAATTAAAGGGTATTAATCACACTGAGGGTGAAAATTCTAGAAGAAGACGAAGATCGAGCCCAAATGATCAGAGCCATTGATTAGAATCTAATATGGGTCGTTGATTACTCAACTAGAGGATTATAAGAAGGACTTCGATGGGCATTTGGAAAAGACATTAGAGAGAGATCAAGAGATCGAATTTCTCAGAGAAGGCGGTGCAACAGTTGCTAGAGAGAAAATCGAAGTGATTTCTTGCAGTGAGGGGCAGGGATAGTTCCAGTTGGAGAATTTCTTGATACGGGAATACATTGCGGAGGAGGCAGAGAGAGATCTGGAAGACGTGGAGCAAAGGCTATGCTGGGCAGCGTAGGCTGACGTAGAAGCAGTGCAGAGCCTAAGAGGAGATCCGTATTTTGCCGGAGAAGTCGAGTTGTAAAGCCAAAAATTCGGGGTGTGAGAGCGAGAGGGCAAAAGTCGAAGTTACAGAAGCAAAACGATCAACCATAAGGAGTGATGCAGACCCCAGAAGAAGTGATGAAGAACACCACAGTGATTGCGCATAAACTGTGGAGAGGCTACTAGGGGCTAGCCATTCAGTGGCTGGATCAGTCTTGGATCGCCAGTGATAATCTGAGGTATATCTCATTCATCTCTCTGTCAGTGAGATTCTCTGTATTGGATAGCCAGCAAGGCATCCAAAGATTGTATTCAGAAAACTACTACTTAATAATACAAACCCTTAGGTGTTGCATTAGGTTTTTCCGGGGACATTTTTCCAAAAATAACACTGTCATGTGTTGTGTATTTCTTTCTTGCTCAATTTCTTGTTTCCACAAATAATTTTAATTGGTGAAGGTTGCAGTGTTTTAATTTCGGTATTTGTTGTAGGAAGCAGTAAATAAATTTGTTCATTAATTAACAAATATAAGGAACTTAATCAGTTGTTGCAGTAGTGATTCGAGGTTTCTCGAATTTTCACATGGTATTAGAGCTGCAGGTGAAACAAGAGAGCAAAACTAGAAGAGCCTAGCGCTAAAGAGGGGGGTCAAAGTGTTGCATAGGCATCAAATCGAATCCCTAGAGGGATTGTGCAGTCTAGGCCAAGAGGGCAAAATTTTTGAGAAAGGTCTCTCTCTGAGAGGGTTGACAAAGAGGTAAGACTTCCAGATCGAAGTTTGCCAGTGTCAAAGGGAGCAACGCAGAGGAGGTTACTGGTGTGATGCAGTTTTCTACAGCAATCGCTTGGGCAGAAAAACATCAGAAGGAAGAAGAGAGACATTGTTGAGGGAATTCTTCCTCAGAGGACTTCCAGCCAAGAAGTTTGATTTCTCATTTGTTGAGCAGTAGGGAGTAGCTAATCTACTAACTCCAACAGAGAGTGCGTAGGCCAGCCCAGCAGCAGCGCAGAGGAGAGAGGAGGCAGTTCATCATTTTGTTGGCATAGATGGCAGCTAATGGGTTGCGAGATCCAGATCGATTGGAGGATGCATCCAACTATGTGATCCGGAAGGCAAGGATCTCATGTCTTCTGGATGAGCACAATCTCAAAACCTATGTCAACAATGTGGTAGCTATACCCGCAGATCCAGATCCGCTCAAGAAGTACAAGGTTGAAACGACGAAGGCCAAACAATTGATCCTCGACAGAGTGAGAGATCACATAGTGTGTCACATTTCTAGCAAGGATACTGCCCGATAGATGTGGGAAGCATTAGCCACGTTATATGAAGGATCTTCCCAGCAGCGGAAGATGTACTTTGAGCAGAAGATGAGATCCACGCAAATGCAGAAGGGGGAACGCATTGATCTATTCCAAATGAAGCTTCAGGAGATCCGAGACTCGTTGGCAGCTGTGGGGTCAACACCTCATCCTACCAAGATGGTGAGGTTGGTCCTGATTTTAGTGTTAGAAGAATGGCAAGTGTTTGTCTAGAGTATCCTGGGCAAAAAGAGATTGTTGGATTAGGAAGGAATGTGGGCCGCTCTTCAACAGGAAGAGATGAGGAGAGACTTAGTCAAGTGAAAACTTGATATTAGCAGCAGCAACAGCAGTAGGACGAAGCCAAAGGAGGAGGAAGAGACTACATCCCTTACATTTAAGGGGTAGCAGAAGCAGTTGAAAAAGAAAGATGTTTTGAAGATCAAGTGCTTCTGGTGTGGTGAACTTGGTCACTACGCTACATAGTGTCCTCTCAAGAAGAAGGACAAGGACAAGAAGCATGATCCGAAGGCTGCATACGCAAAGATCAAGGAGGAAGAGTTTTCCATGGTTGCCCAGATACCTCCAAGGGAGAGGTAGGGTGATCTAGAACTGTAGTTCGAAAGAACTGCAGATGGGTAGGATCCTTGAGGAGTCCACCTCTTGGATCAATACCTTGCTACGAGAGCCCAAATCAATAGTAGCAGGATGAACCAGTGTCAGTTGGTGTAGAGGAGTGTCGGAGTGACAGTTGTTGTGGCTAGGAGCGCTAGAGACTGAGCAGCGCAGAGAAAGGTTGGCAACAGTGTAGAGTTAGCAGCAGCACAGAGGCTTCAGAGGGTCAGCGCAGAGACTACAATAATCAAAACTCCAGCAACAGATAAATCATATTGAACACATGTTCACTAGAACTGTAGTTCGAAAGAACTGCAGATGGGCAGGATCCTTGAGGAGTCCACCTCTTGGATCAATACCTTGCTACGAGAGACCAAATCAATAGTAGCAGGATGGACCAGTGTCAGTTGGTGTAGAGGAGTGTCGGAGTGACAGTTGTTGTGGCTAGGAGCTCTAGAGACTGAGCAGCGCAGAGCAAGGTTGGCAACAGTGTAGAGTTAGCAGCAGCGCAGAGGCTTCAGAGGGTCAGCGCAGAGACTACAACAATCAAAACTCCAACAACAGATAAATCATATTGAACACATGTTCACTAATTTTGGATTTTTTTCCGTTGTTGATGCAGTAGCAGCAGTAAATGCAAAAGGTTGCAGTGTTGGCAGTGGCAGGGCCAACAACAGCACAGATGCAGAATTTACGAGGGTTGCAATACAGATGCAGTGTTGATAGTGGTAGAGTCAGCAACAATACAGATGCAGCATTTGCGTAGTGGTTGGTGGGCAGCAATGTCAGACATTAGCAGCGCAGGGGGAGATGTTACAGATAAGGTTGATGCTTCAATATGTTGCATTACTAGAGCACATTCCTCGCTAAGAGGGAGTGTTTATTTCTGGTAGCATCGGATGTGCTCTTAGCCTCAAAATTTGCAAGGAGTCTAGGACACATGTATTCCACAATACCCATAAATCATTTTAGGAAATTCCACCTGGAGACAGTTTTATTAAAATAATTAATTACTTTTATTGGGTGCCTAAGTCTAAACTTAGGAAATTAAAATAATTAAAGGGTATTAATCAAACTAAAGGTGAAACTTCTAGAAGAACATAGAGATCGAGTCCAAATGATCTGAGCCATTGATTAGAATCTAATCTAGGTCGTTGATTACTCAACTAGAGGATTATAAGGACTTCGATGGCCATTTGGAAAAGACATCAGAGAGAGATCAAGAGATTGAATTTCTCAGAGAAGGCAATGCAGCAATTGCTAGAGAGAAGATCGAAGTGATTTCTTGTAGTGAGGGGCAAGGATAGTTCCAGTTGGAGAATTTCCTAATCCGGGAATACATTGCAAATCAGGTAGAGAGAGATCCGAAAGAGATAGCATAGAGGAAGAGGCAGCGAAAGGAGATCTATCTTTTGCTGGAGAAGTCGAGTTTTGTAGCCAGAAGTTGGGGTGTGAGACCGGGAGGGCAGAAGTCGAAGTTCCAGATGCAAAACAATCAGCCAAAAGGAATGACGCAAATCCCAGAAGCGGTAACGCAGAACAGCGCAGTGATTGCATAGAAACTGCGTAGAGGTTGCTTGGGGCTAGCCATTCAATGGCTAGATCAGTCTTGGATCGCCAGTGATAGTGTGAGGTATATCTCACTCATCTCTCTATCAGTCAGATTCTCTGTATTGGATAGTCAGCAAGGCATCCAAAGATTGTATTCAGAAAACTATTGCTTAATAATACAAAACCTCAGTTGTTGCACATGTTTTCCCGCATTGGGTTTTTCCGAGGACTTTTGTCCAAAAATAACGGTATCATGTGTTGTGTATTTCTTTCTTTCTTAGTTTCTTGTTTCTGCATATAATTTTAATTGCGAAGGCTGCGGTGTATCAGTTTCGGTATTTGCTATAGGAAGTAGTAAATAATTTGTTTAGTAATTAACAAATAGAAGAAACTATTCGGGGTTTCTTGAATTTTCACACAGAAGGTCGTATTAAGGGCCATCGAATTGTTGAAGGAAAACAAGCGGAAAAGAAGACCGCTTATACTTGTGGTAATCACATTATGGGCGTGAAGGAAAAATACAACAGGATCCTCTTCGTGGTCTGAGTCAATCACGCCAATTCGGTCAATAAGATAGCTCAGCCTGTCTGTAGATTCACTTAGTGCTAATAACTGGTAGAAAAGCATGTGAAATGGAGGGCTATCACAGTTTAAAAGGTCCAACACCAATGCAAAATGCACACTGGTGATCTCGGCGCAGTTGTGTTCAAACTAACGAGTGGTCAAGATTGTCTGTGTGTGAATTATAATTGTTATGCACTCTGATGTGACACCTGTAGCGGATCATGATAAAAAAAATATGAACGGTTGTTGGAGTGTACAAGTGACATTACAAAAGCTTAAAGAACTTATGCCATGAAGTATGGTATCATGAGATTGACAAATTGTGGTTGCAAATTGGAAAGTTCTTCTTGTAGCTGCTAATCATTGTGCCTGAGAAGTTCCAGGTTCATGACCTATCACATTGTATTCTCTCTAAAGATATTTTTTGTTCAATTTCTTCAAATAATTATCTTAGCACAATACCCAGTTTGTGATCAAGTGGTTGTCATTAGAAATATCATTGGCATTTGATTATTTATTGCTATTTTAAGAGGTTTCATGGGCATGTCAAAATATGACTAACTGTGGGGTATCTTAAGGTAAGGTTATATAGGGTGGTAGCAATACTGTTGTTATATTGCTAATTTATTGTCATAGCTGAACACAAGGGTGTTGGCATAGTTGGTAGGCTACCAACAGTAGATATATCTATTTTTATGTCTAACATGAGGGTTTATATGCTGTTGAGATACATTGTATGAATACTACTGTCAAAACCTTGTAATAATTGAGTCATGTAGTTGCATTTGAATTGGTCGTATGTTGTACTATTGGTTGATACTGGAGTAATTTGTTCCTCTTGAACTCCTTGATTTAACGCCAAAGAATTTCCCGTAGCTATCCGATATAGTATTCATCCTCATCTTCTCCCGGTAGTAAGATAAACCATATGTGTTCTTCTCTCAATCTCTCGGAGATCTTATAGAATGGACTTTCTAAAGAACCACAATCACCAACCTTTGCATGAATAGATAATCATGCAACAAGTCCAACATTCATTTCTTCGGATGTATCAATTAGACAAATACACCCATAATAACTGGGATGAATATCCCGTGTCTTGTCTATGTCGCTCAAATACTGAAAGCCAGTTACTAGTCTGAAACTTTAGAGTCTTGTCTATAAGATCATATTTATGTTCTAACGTGAGAAATCTACGTGTTGATACAACTGGTCATATCACTGTAATATTGTCAGTCAGTTTAATGTCTCTTGTCATCATTGAGCCAAAACATGGATCAAGCCTTTATAAATTCCCTTAATAAATCAACATCAGGAAACAACAAACCCTTCTCAAAGGGGTTCTATGCCATTCTTCAGAAAGAACAACCAAAGGATGTGCAAAAGTTATAGGAAATAGGGCACAAAATATTTGCACTTGGGGCAGATTTGAAGCACATGAGGGTCACATGGAAAGTCATTTTCAAGCTGGATGAACTGGATGCACTCCTTTCCAAAGTGACCCAGTTAGAAGGGAAGAAACTAATTTGGGCTCTAAAGCCAATTATGCTTGCTCTCATTCAAGACTAGTTCTTGGAGGAACCTTGTGAAGGGGTCAAACTTCCAATTGCATCATGTCTCAGTAACATTATGAGGTTGACCGCACCCATACCTCCTTCCAATGATAATGTTATGAGCAGAATTTTCAGGTTGATAGTAGAGATCTTTCAGGACTTAGATAAAACTGTCAGTGTTACCTTTGAGAAAAAGCTCTGAATTTTGGAGGATATGGCCAATCTCCAAACCTATGACATCATGTTTGATCTAGAGTGTGATGACCTGATTCTTCACATGTTCCAATCCTTTTTCAGCATTAGGGAACATCACCCTAACACAGTCAAAGCAAACATGTTGTCCATTTTGTCTTTAGTTATGGGAGGTCGTGATGCCATTTGCAGGGAGTTGCGGGCTAGATTGTTGATCATTTGGAGGAGAGAACAACTGGTTTCACCTGTTGCTTATGAACTAACCGAAAGGTTGGTTGAGAAAAACATGGGGTTGTTTAGGAGACAGTTGACTAGGGAGGAGTTGCTCAGGTTTGGTGGATCATGCAGCAGGAATAAACTGAGGAGGAAGGGTCTCTGCTTCATTTCCAAGGGACCTTGGGGGCCTGATCACTCATGCTTGAGTGACACTGAGGAGATGACATAGGTAAAGTAGGAAGAGATTCCTTCTGACTTTCAGGGTGAGGGTTCTTTGAATGAGCCCATGGGTTCATACGAGGATGCTTCTGACGAGCATGAGTCATGTGGAGATGTTGATAGCTGGCCATATTTATATTCAGATGTGTATGGTGAGTAGTGAGTAGACCCTATGGGTGACATTCAGGATGATGAGTCACCAATGATGATTCAGCATGAGCATCATATGGCAAAGCATGAGTCATTCGAGGAGGAGGATGTGCACAATATGCATGATCAGCTTCTTGGGGAGAGCCAATTGGAGGATCGTACTGAGCCCATGATGGAGGAGGATGAGAAACCACCCTTGGGGTCAATCAGTGATGAGGAGTAGACAGATGTACAAACACCTAGTAGGGTGGCAGTATTTGCAAACACTTGTCCTCAAGAGGTGTTGGAGGCTGACAGGGTAGTTTTGCAAGAGGCTAGTAGACGGCAAGAGCACAATGTTTTTGATCAGAGGAGGGAGGAGTTGTTGGAGATGGTGTTGCATCCATCTTTGGGCCTACCCACTGATGCGATACAAATAGGTGCAGTGGCAGTTGGTAGAGTTGCAGTATTTCCTGGCCACAACCCTCTCCAGGAGTACATAGATAGGGCTTGTAGCACCTCTCGCCCATTTTTTTCCTATTGTAGAGAGAGGGGCGGGTTCCCTTAGATAGATCTTGTGGATTGACCAGATAGAGCATCATGAGTTAAGCAGGGACCCATATTAGCCTAATAGACTTGTTTCTTATACAAGTGTCCATGCATTGGATTGGCAAAAGATCATGAGTTAGTACCCTATTGTTGGAGTATCATTTTTAGTCAGAAGCATTGTACTGCAGGAGCCCTTAGTTGTGAGGGATACTACATGCCTCAATTGGCAGCAGGATGTAGGCTAGCCACTCATCAGTATTTCAGCACAACATCAACATGGGGAGATTGACCTTGGTCAATGCCAAGGTTTGGATTGAAGAGAGGTGATGAGTTGGTATTCGCTTTATGGAGTTGCAGCTATAGTCGAACACAAAGCACAGTCTGGGCCATGGGACTTGGGCGTTGATTGGCTATGGTGGCATTGGTTGATGACAGGTATAGTCAGAGATCAATTTGGGATATGGGCATTGAGGGATCCATTCATGATGGGTTGACACAGAGGCAGAGCATCACTCTATGGTTCGTATGGGATCTAGCCACTGGGTCCCAGTTGCGTTGGGCCACCAGATTGGTCCACAGGTTTGGATTGCTTGAGGCAAATCAATCTTGGGATGGGAGGATTTTGTAATGTTCCTTTTTCTGGTGTTCCTTATTACATGGTTAGGATGGACTTTCAGACTTTCAAAGTTGGGGGCAGACAGGCCACAGGTGCAGGTTGGCGTCATCAGCAAGCCCCAGGGCTTTTGGAGGGGTTTTGAGGAGTTTCTATAAGGTTCGATGGCATTCGCTTGGTATATTCCATCATCCGCACAGTTTGCCTTTTGTTCTGACGTATTCCAACAGCTTTCAAAAAACAAAGTTATTATTGGGCTTGACCCAATTAATTACACTTAAGGTGGCATTCCAAGACGAATACTTGACAAAACACCTTAGTGTCATAGCTCGTTGGAACTGGAACGAGAATATCTACATGATGGGATAGCTAGATGTGAGTTTCAGAGCTAAGGAAACATGGAGGCCAATTGATCCATTTCCACATTAAAAAGAATATTTTAATTAAAATAAAAGAGGGAAAAGTGTTCCATGATTAAAATAATAATAAAATAGGAGATTCTAGAGGGGCCCATCAGATCTATAAAAGAGGAGGAGGAAGCCATTGGAGGACATCTTGGATTTGTATTTTCTTCTTGTGGAGAGGTTTGAGAACCTGGTTCTCTACTTCAGCAGCAGCCCCAAGACAGAAACCCTCGGGTGACTTAGAGACATTGGGCGAGCACCCATCTCCACTTGGTGAATTCATCCAGAATTCAGAGGAGAGCTTAGCAGTGGCAGTTCAGTTCAGTTTTGGTGGAGGGCTAGGGCAGCATTGGAGCAGATTCTCGAGGCCAGTTCTATCTCAGCTATATCAATTGTTTTGACATGTAAAACCTCAGTTTATATATTATAAATAAAGTTTAGATTTCCTTCTGCTCATTATAGTTATTTGCATGTTCTATGTTGTTAAATATTACATTTAAATCTTCTGTTTATGAATGAAATTTTTATTTGAAATATTTTTGAGTTAGAATTTCAAGAAAACCCAAAATTGTTCCCTTTGGGACATTACATAGTATAGTGAAAATCCCAGCAACATGCATGTGACAAAGTAAATAACAAGAATAGGATTAAAAGAGCACTTACATGTATTAAAGAGTATATACAATCATCAGAATATGCCAATAGAGAAACTCCGGGACAGAGAGAGAACCAAACATCAAAATTCATCCATATGATCCAAACTCGTCCTCAAAAGGTATAGTGAAAATCTCGTAGGAGAGAATAACTCAATCCAAGTGATGATGATCAAAATGATTCATCACACTTGTATTTATAGTATATACACTTCCTAATGAATTCGATTTAGCTAATTAGGCCTAATTTAGCCCCTCAAATAAAATAGTGTGCATAATAACAAAACTTTGATGACAAGCCTACCAAATAGTTCAATAATGTAAAGATAGGCCTCTCAAGAGTGTCGAATGATCAACAAAGTGAGTCGTTAGGCCTTTGAGAAGGCCTGATGAAGTCCAAGGGGTGCCATAATGAAGATATGGACTCCACACATAATGGACAAGGGGTTGGCCCCTTGTTATCCAATTAAGAACCTGTGGTGCTCCCAAGTGGGTGTGGGCACAAGGACATCGTCATGGGTCTCCAAATGGATCAAATATGCCTGTAGACCATCTGTAAGGACTGGAGTAATGACATAAGCCCTCCCTCTGCAATGGGGGGCATCCTGGAACATCTGCCAAGTGTATGGTGCAACTATGGAGCCAACTGGGCATGGTGTACCAGGTGCATCACCCTCATCCAAAAGGTGGAACACGAGCAATCAATGAATGTTGCTAGGGATCCATGAAGTAATAGCTGATATGGTGGAGGCCCATGGCTCTTAATGCTCACCCTACAAGTGCCAATGTGGCCCTCTGGAGGGCTAGGACCCCGTATAGGGAGACCAAGCTCTAAATGAAGACCCACCTGCAATCTTGCATAAGATCCAATGCGTCCCCTTGCCCTCAAATACAACAAATCATTAGAATAAAGTAATAATGCTTACAAATCATGGGATCAATGGGGCACTTCATTGTGGCATGCCCTTCCATAGTGGGCTTTGGCATGTTAAGTGTCTCCAAGCTCAATAAGGAGTTAACCAAGGACCCTATTAGGTGGTTTCAATCTCTAAAGGAGGTGGCATGTCCATAGTACATCGTTTAAGAGGTTGGTGGCAAATGATATAATAATGGAATGGAGTGGGGATTAGGGTAATCATACAGACCACATGTCAAGGTGCATGGGTAGCTATAATATGGGAAGCCCACACCTGAGTATATGAGTGTAGGAGGGAGAAAATTGTGGTACATGAGTTACCATGGCCTTTGTTTTTCCACCCTTCTTCATATGCCTTTTGTCTTTTATTGATTTTTCTTCATAACTGCTCTGGGTTGTAGGGGTTGGAGTGCATGATGTGTAATATATAGTAGTGGATACCCCCTTGAGGTGGGGCAGTTCATCGCCCAGCAGGGATTGAGACAATCATGGGTTCCTTCATGATGGAGGGGGCTCATCTAGGGCCCATAGGAACCAGGGTGATGGCCATGAATAAGGGGTAGAGCTCATGTTTGGCTTTTGCCCACATGCTAAATTTATGTCTCGACCACCTTTTGCTTTTTGTGGTACATTTCCTATTGAGAGTGGCCAAATGATGCTTTTTACTTTTTTTTAGATGCATCAACCTCCGAGTCATCGTTCCAAACACGACCCAAGGTGTGGACAAGGGGAGGGGGGTCTAACCCTATGTGGACATATGTGGATCCGAATGGGAAAATAAATGAATGGGGCTCAAATAAGTGGAGAGAGAGTAATGTAAGTGGTATCAAGAAGCGGGACCACGCAACCAAAATCAAGATTTCCCATGTAGTGCCAACCCTAAAGCTAATGGCCAGTAAAGTAGATCCCACGGGACTAGGATACAAGGGTAACCATGAAATTGGGCAACGGAGACAAGAATACAAACCTAACCCACTATTTCCACCGAATCCCCCCACCAATTCATGCTCAAAAGTGCCCATGACAAGTAAGGAAAAATACTCAATTATACTAATGAAAAGCCATACATTTGGTGTTGGGAGGCCCACCTTCAAACATACATTCATGACAAATGATCAAGGGACCACATGGTTGGCTCAGGTGGCAAAGAAAGTGGCACATCGAACTATCTGGGGACTCCAAGGGGGTGTTGGCTGTCGACCGAGGACCATTTGGGAGAAAAAGTTTCTCCCATATACACTACCCACCTCACTTTCATCACAGCGCATTGAGTGCTCACCTTGGCCTTCCAACTGCCCTTCCTACTCCATTTTGCACTATTTCGGCCCATTTGGGATTGCTTATCATTCACTTTAGTAGCTATTTGGTGGGCTTGTCACCAAAGACATGTTACTTTACACATTAAAGTAAATTTCTTGTGAGAGGCTTATATAAATAAGAGAGACCTCATTTGTATTTGATCATCACTTGGATTTCAATCTCTCTACTTGAGAAACTCGAACCTGCAAGTTTGGCTGAAATTTTGGATGTTGGGATGCACTTTGACATTTGGAAATTTTTGCTATCTTTTCTTGGAGCTTCTTTTTCCTATATTGATGGGTGGATATACTCTCATTATCTTGTAAGTACATTTTGATGCTATATTTTACAATGATTAATGTCTAATGTATGGAATGTCTTTTCATGATCTTTAATGTGCCCTAATTAATTTAAAATTGTGAGAACATTAAGATTATTGGAAGTATTGCATGCAATACTCATGGACAATGATGAATGAATGTTTCTAGAGATTAATCTTGTATATTGCAACATTGAAACTCCAAATATTGACAACGAAGTATAAAATTCTTTTGTAGCTGTGAAGTTGCCTGCTCTAGGGTTAGCAAAGTTGCATCAGGTCTCCTTGAAGAGCAAAATCATCATATATAAGTAATTCTTGACTCCATTTTTCCCAATAGGCAAGCATTGGTATAGAAATCCTTGGTGATCACCTTCTCATTGACAAATCTCTTTTCTTCACCTTCTCTCACTTTTTCTTTGTCACTCAAGTCTAAAGGAACCTGTCTAGGGCTTGGTGCGAAATTTTAGGGAGGAGGAATTTTTGGATTTTGTCCAGACAGGACTCTTCCTTAGTGTCTCCTCTACACATCCACAAGTTTTGAATGAATTTTGAAGGTGGAATTTCATTTGAATTGATGCCATAGCTTTCATATCAAGTGGGAACCTTTGAAGTTGAACTTCAATTTAGGGATTTTTTGAAGCTGCATACTTTAGTGCATATCATTCAAAACCTTTTCTCCTGACTATCTTGACCTTGGATGATATCTTATCTCGTCAAATATCTCAACCCTAGGTCTCGTAGAGTATTTATCTCAAGGGCTCATGGAAAGCCATCATAGCTTCTCCCAAGCTTACGCCTCAATTGAGCCTTTCCATTGAATGAGCCATCCTTGCCTTACTTTGAACCCTGGTATAGACATATTAATCACAAGTGAGGGTTACTGGGACTACTCCCATCGGTGAAAATCCAAGAAGGGAAGGGGATATACGCTGTGGTGACAGTGGGCCTTTGTCCCAAATTGTTGTTGTGCCCAAAAGCCCTAGCCTATCTACTAGGCCTGCTAGTTTGTGTAGCAACAGTTCCCATAAGGAAACAACCCTGTTATAGCAATGTACTAGACATTTTCTGCAACATACAAATATAGCATAAAGGAAATCTAATGCTCACAAACGTTGAGCTTATTCTTCCTACTCTACTCTAACAACAAGAAGAAATAATGTTGTGTAATCAAAGGGTCTATGCAGCCATGAAATCAATTCATAAACCACAACAAATATCCCCTTACGATTGGTAATAAACCAAAACAAGGAGACTGTGAATTCCGCCCATGTGTATGTTTGAACCTTTGGAGATGTGCTGTTTAAGAATAAGGATGACAGCTAATCACCAAATAAAATGCCAAGCTCATACCGAGGTTGATTTAATCCACTGCTGATGGGGCTGATATAAGAGGAATCTTTGGTATATGAATAGGACAACCCACTCTCAAACAACCAATCATAGTTAGAACTTGCAAAAGGAATCTCCCAAGGCTGATTTGAGAGCTCCAACATCCTTTCTTGTTTCCACAAAGATCACCCGTCATAGCTTCAAGCAACATGGGGTTAGAAGGTAGCTCCAACATAAATCTGCAAACTATTGGTTGCATTCAATTTGATGGCTGAAAATTGCTGCCACATGTGAATGATTGTTCATGCTACTGTTCCAAGTATGTGGCAGCACTGAAAATGCACACCTTTGTTGATTTTTTGTGTATAAAGAAGCCACAAGCTGAAGATGCAAATAGCTGGAAGAACAATGCTAGGCAATAATTATAATGCAAATGATCGCAGCGGCAGAAGTATGATTTTTAAAAAATTAGGCAATAATGCTAACAAAACCAAAACAATTAATATAATATTATCCACGTTGGGTAAGTAGAACTGTCAATTCTGAGAGAATCAACATATTATTTGTCAAAATAAAGGAAGATATTGAAGAACTATTATTAGACATAAAATACAAAGAGATATTAGTAGAAAAGTCAAGAAGAAGATAGTAGTGTGTGGAGACTCTTAAAGCCTAAAGGTAACATGCATCTGAAATGAAACACTAACCAAAAGAAAAGACTATACCAAGGACTAAAAAATATCTCATGTGAGAGGAGAAAAAGGGCCTTGAGTCATTAAAATAAGATATATAGCAATATCAGTCCCAGGTGGTAGCTCAATCGGTTATCGAAGTGATAGGAAATCATGGAAACTAGGAGATCCAAGGTTCAGCCCCCCTGTTGTAACCTGGTCTATGGAGAGGAGAAGAGGTCGTAAGCCCCAAAGGTATAGTGGTAGCGGCCGGAAGCAACCCCGTGTCACATGAATACAAGACTGACCCAATTGCCGATTCCTCTAGTTACAAAAAAAGGAGATTTATAGCAATATCTACAAATGCTCAAAAAGAATGTAGGAACACCCTAGAAAAACTAGGCACATAAACGTGAGAAAGTACTTTTATTGAAGAAAGAAGCAAAGAGAGATTGTCTAAAGATGTGACCTATTTTGCAATTTTATGAAAATAGAAGATGTAATAGAAATTCATGAACTTATTTTACTTAATATCAAATCATTTTGCTTTGAAGTATTATCATACCAAGTACTGTCATCAAGTCATTCAACTTGGACTCCTTCACATTGATAATTTTTATCAAGTCATCTTCCTTTCTTAATAAGTCCCTTTCCTTCTTAGAGCATTGGACAACCTCAGACTCAATCACCCTTGTTTGTTGTATCTTTAATTCAATTTCTTCATTTACCTAAAATTTTCAAGTACTTATTAATAAACTATGAACTTCAAAAAATCTAGAAAACATCAATACCAACAAGGAAAATAAAATAAAGTAGAAAGCATATCTTCAATGGATATAAGACATCATTATGGCCTTTGTCCCTCAAAAATATCTCACGACACTAAAAATAAAAAGATACTACATGCAGAACAGCATATGCGCTATGTTAACTTCTACATTTAAGAAGTATAGAGGGGGAAATTCAAAATGTTAAAACAAATCATCAATATATGCATGCAAGTGCCTATGAATCCTCAAGAAAGCTCACACAATTATCAACCTTGTTCAATCAAGCACATTAAACTAAATTTAAAATACTTGCACTCTAGACCATGAAAGAGCTACCCATGCTGATTCCAAGACTCATCGGGAGGGAATTGAAAAAGATAGAAAACCCTAGACATTAAAAACACATAAATGTCTCTACTCAATCAATATAACATTTAACAGAACCTTTTCATGAGAAATCTAAATGATGTCTAATCCCATTAGTGGAAGCATAACAAAACATTTGGACTTTTGAAAGTTTACATAACTTTGAAAAAGATGTTCTTATAGTAAAGGGAACAAACAACCAAGGTCACAAAGTATGTATAATCCATTTGTTACACTACAAGATAAAATTATGTTATGGAAGTGGAAGGAGATAAGTCTTCATTAATTCATACAAAAGCAAATAATTAGTATATAGTTAATTGAAAATTATAGATTTAAGCAAGGCATTGATCCAACCATTGGTGGTCACCTAAAAGAATATAATTCCCACCTTCTCCTTCTCTTTCTAGGCCTAGCCCTAATAGGTCACCTAGGACATCCTAGCCATCCGAACACCGCAATTTTTGGTGCACTACTGCATCGAGGTTATCTTGAGAGGCCCTCCAAATTTGAAGTGATTCTGACGGTGGGATCCCGAGATATAACAGCCCTAGCTCAAAGACCATTTTTTTCCCTAGGTTTCCCTTAGCTAGTGTCCTCATTTGGATCATTGTATTCAATCCTCAAAAGAAAATTTGTCCTTTGATACTCTTCTCTTCCTTAATTAGGTCAAGCCCCTCCTTGGTTGATCAACTCCATACCCTTGACCTACTTTTGGGTCCACCTGGTCCAGTGTAGCCCGCAACTTTACAACTCTAATTTCACAAAGATCACATAAAGGCCAATTCTCCATAAGGATTTTCCAATCTAGTAACCTTCCTAACAAGATATATTCTCAAACCCTAATCTCAAGAATCCTCTTAGTCCTTCCTAGAGAGTCCATCACCTTGATTTTGAAGCAAGCAAGCTATGTAATGAGTCTCTCTTGTGAATAGGCCTTAGGACTCACTCCTTATCCTCTTATTGATCCATTCATCTAGTGATTCCCCTATACCGTGTCTCCTCCCATTGGTGAAAATCCGTAAAGAGCAGGGAGCCTTAGTTGAGATGACAGTGGGCTATCGCTCCATTGTTGTTGCTTGACCTAGTAGTTGCTCTATAGGATCCCCTCCTAGGACCCCTGCTAGTTCAAGAATAACAATTTTGGCATCGTTGTTGGGGACACGAGACATGTGTCTTTTTCCCCATATGACGTTATTGATATATCATTTGGTGACTCCATTGGAAGAATGAAGCCCTAGCTCTTCATCGAACTTCAAAGTCAATGCTTGAACGATGAAGCAAGCGTCTCTCAAGGCATTTTAAGTTCACCCTAGCAACTGCAAATATATAATCTTATAAAAAATTGCATGTAATAAGTGGATCATTAGAGAGGCCTATTTTATATGTTTCAAGATGATGACCCTCGACCCAATGATCATGAGGAGTTTGATTCCCCTCTTGATGAATCTCTCGAGAGCCACGAAATTGAGGAGCCTTCCAAATGCCCTGAAAGGGGGTTGTGGTTCTTCCCAATATATGATGATTGTAGTCCACCTTGTCCCTCCCTCGATAATCAAGATGATGTGATTATGGATGTGTATGAGCCTTCTATCTCTTCATGCCATGAGGAGGATATGCACGAGCTTGCTATCATCAAAACTTTATGAGCTTGGTTCTTGACTTCTCCATATGCTCAATCTAAGAAAGGTTGCACGAGTTGGATTCTTATCATCCCTCCTCATGCATGACCCTTGATGCATGGTCCTCAAATGATCACACCCCCCACCCTTACCATTCATCAAGCAAATATTGCAATGGGAAGAGTGATATTTGGGTCCCCTGCCTCATTGTGGTTCATAAGGGAAAATGCTTTTAAATTGATTTAATAATATGTTGGTTACATTGGCTATATGATTACACCTAGCATTTGCATAATGTAACATTCATGGTGGGTTAGGATGCATGGCATAATGATTTTCTCATTAGAACTAAAATCATATGATCATATCATGATACACTCTCTGCATTTAGATTAAAAATTGCATTTATACTAAAATTTTATTTCTTGTTGATTTTATGGCCTAATACTAAGCATGGGTGATCATAAGACACCACAAAAACATGTTGTCCCGTGTGCTTGGTCGTTGATATGTGCAGGCAACAGGTTTGCAATTCCAAGAGATTGTTGGTATTCTCATGACCTCCCAATCAAGTAGATCTGCACTTTCCCGAGAGCTCATGTGTCAGTTGGAGCAGAATGTTACCCACCACCTGTGGCTAGTATGTATAGGAGAAACTTTTTCTCCTAGATGATCCTTAGTGAGAAGCCAACAACCCCTTACAGCCACCAGATAGCTCAATGTGCCATCATCTTCGCCACCGAAGCCGACCATGTGGTCCCTTGCCCATTTGTTATGATTGTTTGTTTGAAAGTGGGCCTCCTGACTCCGAAGGTGTGGCTTTTCATTTGTATAGCTGAGTAATTTTACTTACTTATCATGGGCACTTTGAGCATGGATTGTTAGTTTTTGTAGCGTTGGATGTGTTCTAGCCATGAAATTTGGTGAGGAGGCAAGAATACATGAGATCTCCAAAACCTAGAAATCATTTCTGGAAATTCCACCTAGAAGTGTCTCAATTAGATTATTAGCCAATTTTTATATATTTCCTAATTCTAAACTTAGGGAATATGGTTAATTAATCAGTATTAAATCAGATAAGGTGAGAACCATCTAGAAAATCACACGGATCGATAGGGAATTAATCTGGGCCATCAATTATGTTTTAATTTTGGTCATTGGTGCTCCAACAGAAGATTATAAGAAGTCAATGAGTAGATGGAGAGTATACCAGTTCAGATACTCAATCGCCCGGGCAGTTCGATTTTCTCAGTATCAGAAGCTCAACAAAGAAGATAGAGCCAGTGGGTGAGTAGCAGGTGGTAGAGGAGGTCAGTAGCATTTCAAGAGGAAGTGTTTTGGTTCCAGGAGAGGCAGTAAGAGGAAGGTCGAAATTCCCAGAGAAATTGCGCAAGCACTGCGCAGAGGTTGACGGAGAAGGATTTGCGTGTGGCTAGGAAGGTAATTTTGGAAGCCGAAATTAGCTGTGGGGTGAGAGAAATTTCTCACAATAATTTTTCCAGTATTTTCCTCAGATTAGATTGTCAGTAGAGCATCTAAACTATTGTACTCAAAATTGCTGCTAAAGAATAATAATAAAACTCTCATCTGCTACACTAGTTTTCCCGCATTGGGTTTTTCTGGGGACAATTGTCCAAAAATAACTGTGTCAAAATTTGTATGTGTGTGCTAGAATTTCTTAGTTTCCAGTATTTTATTTTTTTGCAGTCTTTTTATGGTGAAATTTGCAATTGTGATTTATTCATTGTTTGTCATAGAAAATAAACTACATAATTAAATTTACAGTTACGAGAATAATTTCCAGTTGCTGCAATAGATGAAAATTTCACATGGTATCAAAGCTAGTTTAGGATATTGGTAGCCGAGATCGAAGAAGCAGGAATTTCGAAGGAGCAGCAATAGAAAATTCGCAGAGGTTGTGCAGATTACCTAGCCAGGCAATACAAATTGTTTGGAAATTCGATTTTCAGTTGCAGGAGGCAAAAAAGATCGATTTCCCGAGACTAGTGATTCCAACAAGTAGAAGGAGTAGCAACAAGAGTTATTTTTTAGAGCAAATTATTGATCTATGGCACAGAGGGTTTTGTAGCAATTTGCAGTAGTAGAATCAGTGTCGGGGGGAAGAGGAATAACACATAGTATGGCCATGGATTGAGTTGATATTCAGGAAGCTTCTGAGTTGTCTTCTAGATTAGAGGATGAATTTGCTTGCTTATCAAGCTTAGCTTCACAAAGTGTCTAGTATATAGACAATGGAGCATCAGCTCATATGACAGGGGTTAGAGAATATTTCTCTAGCTACAAGGAGGAGCAGAGGAACATCCAGATTACAATGGGAAACAGAACAGTGTACTCCAGTAGGGAGAGGTACCATCAATTTTCAGAGGGAGTCAGGAGCAAGCACAAATGCTACATATGTACTACATGTGCCAGGATTGAGTATGAACCTAATTTCAGTGTTCCATTATAGGATACGGGATATGATATCCACTTCGTAGGGAACAAAGTGTTTGTTAAACACTCAAGCTGGAAGAAGGTAAGACAGATTGGAGTCTGAAGCAACAGATTGTATAGGTTGCAACTCAACTCTCCAATGGGACTGATAGGCAGTGACAATAGCGGTGGGAAGGAACTGAATGAGTTATGGCATAGGAGAATGGGACGTCTACACCATGGAGCACTCAAGACACTCAAGGAAACAGTAACAGGGGTTCCAAAACTTGGCACTGAACACGATCATGTGTGCAAAGGATGTGTACTTGGGAAGTATGCTAAGGCAACATTCCCAAGAAGTGATAGCAGAGCAGATGGCATGTTATGACTTATACATTCAAATATTTGTGGTCCGATGTCCACTAGAGCTCTCAGTGGTGCTAATACTTCGTCACCTTTATTGATGACCATTCCAGGAAAACCTGGATCTACTTCTTGAAGACCAACAATGAGGTCTTTGATCATTTTAGAGAGTTTAAGGCTCTCGTGGAGAATGCGATAGCAAAGAAGATCAAGGTGCTTCGTTCAGATAATAGTGGAGAATATATTGATAAATATTTCACTGATTTTTGTGCAAAGGAAGGCATCAAAAGAGAATGGACATCCCCATATAATCCACAGCAGAATGGGGTAGCGGAGCGGAAAAACAGAACCATAGTTGGGGCTGCAAAGGGAATGTTATATGACCAAGATTTACCCAGGTGTCTATGGACATAGGCATGTAACACAACAGTGTATATTTAGAACAGGACTCCTCATAGAGAACTAGGGAAGAAAACGTCAGAAGGGGTCTTCACAGGGAAGAAACTAGAAGTCAGTCACTTTAGGATCTTGGGCAACGTTGCTTATTACCACATGCCAGATGAGAAGCGCACCAAATTGGATTAGACTGCAGAGAAGGGGTTTCTCATTGGATATAGCGAGACCTCCAAGGCATACAGGATCTACATTCCTAGCAATAGCAAGATTATGGTGAGACGAGACCTAAAGTTCATGGAAGAACAAGCTTTTAAGAGATCTCGTGAGATGCCTGCAAGTGATCAGAATTAGCCAGCTGAAGTTCCATTGGTCCAGCCACAGGGGCAGCCAATGGGACCGCCAGTGGGACAGTCACAGGGATCTAGTACAACGAATAGTACTAGCATATCCTCAGGAGCAAGGAATCCAGTGAGATCTCAGGAGACAGAGAAGTAAGGGCAAGATGAGGAGGAATTGGTAGATCCTCCCACGACTAGTGGTCGAGCTAGCAGAGTGGTTCGTCAGACATTGAGAGATGCGGAGGAGTTCATTGGAGTTCCTAGGATGAACAAGAGAGAACGCAGGAAACCTGACAGATATCAAGCATTGGTAGCTCAGGTTGCATAACCTTCCATCTTTCAAGAAGCCACACAACATTAGGTGTCCGTAGATGCCATGGTAGAGCAATATAGCTCTATCATGAAGAATGATGTTTGGGAGGTGGTGTCGAAGCCCGAGGATAGGTCAGTTGAAGGTTCTCGATGGATCTACAAAATCAAGTATGTTGCAAATGGAAGCGTGGAGAAATACAAAGCTAGGTTCATGGCAGAGGGGTATGCACAGAAAGAAGGGATAGATTATGAAGAGACCTTCGCACCAGTTGCCAGATACACCTCTATTCGGTCATCTATATCCCTAGCAGCTCAGATGGGATGGTAGATTCACCAGATGGACGTCAGGACAACATTCTTGAACAAGGTGATAGACAAAGACGTGTACATTGAATAACCAGAGAGCTTCGAGACTTATGAGAGGCGCACTCATGTGTGGAGATCGAAGAAGCTCTATACGGGCTCAAGCAGGCTCTCAAGGCATCGTATGCTCAAATCGACAGCTACTTGCAACAGATGGGATTTTTCAAGAGTGACGCAGATCCCAACCTGTACTATTTGATGGTAGAGGGTGAGCCACTCCTAGTATTGTATCTGGATGATCTCTTCTTAACAAGACCATCAGGACTCATAGAGGATTGCAAGAGGAACTTGGCAGCAGAGTTTGATATGAAGGATTTGGGGTTGATGCACTATTTCCTAGGATTGGAAGTGTGTTGAAGTTTCTAAGTCTACTAGTTAGAAACCCTCCATGCACTTTACTAATTTATTCCTACCTACTTGTTCCATTACTTAACAAATTATTTACAATGTAAATACTGAAAATAAACACTAGTGCATGCTCAACATATTACAAATCATCAACTAAAGGAAACAGAACACAAGCACACAAAATGACACCATCATTTTTGGACCAATGTCCCCAGAAAAACCCAATGCGGGAGAACCGGTGCAGCTATCTGAGGGTTTTCTTATCAAGCAATTTCAGAGTATAATCTGGGTCCCAAATCCGGCTTACCCAATAGAGAATACCCTTGGCAGTAGTACCTCTCAGTTTGAGACAGATGTCCCAGCTAAAACCCCGATAAACCCTCCAGCAGTTCCTCAACTCCAATCTGCCCCAGAAACCCCAGCATCAGCCTCTCTCTGCCTAGCGTTGGCCCTGCGTCACCCTGAATGGGCCTGCGTCAGCCTTAAGAGGCATTGTGTCAACAACGCTGGCCTCTCTGAAGCACTGCATAGCTCCTGGCTACCTTTGTGTGGCCCTGCGTGAACCCTAGCTACTACTGCGTCACTCTCTCTGGCTCCTGCACTATCTCTACCTCTCTGTCTTTCTGTACTCAATGCCCCTCCGCTACAACTCCGATCACTGATTCTATCTCTCTTAGCAAACCCCGCTCTAGAGAATAGAATGATTGATCATCTGGTGTATTTTCCAAGTGACTCTCAAGCCTCCTCTTATACTTTTCTCATTGACATATCAAATGGCCGAGATTAAGTCCCTAATCAACGACTAAGATTAGATTTGGCTTGATCCATGTCTTTTGGACCATTCTAACACAGTTTGATATTAATCCCCATTAATATTTTAATTTCCCTAAGTTTAGACTTAGGGACTCCATTAAAATATTAATTATTTTAATATCTCCTAAACTGTTTAGAATCTGCCCAAACCCTTTCTGGGTATTGGAGATCTCATGTGCCCCAACCTCTCTACCAAATTTCCTAGCTAGAGCACATCTAATGCTACCACAAATCAACACTCCTTAGTGAGGACTGTGCTCTAGCAATACTCCTCACTAAGTATTACTCTGATCATCTGGCATTGGTCCCTGTGTTGATGTTAGGCCTGCTGCCCACCATCCTATACTACTGCATCCTATACTGCTACCCATGGCCCTGCCACTGCCACTGCTGCATCCGTACTGCAACTCCCTCTGTATCTGTGCTGCTGCTAGTCCTTTCTCCCAACACTGCATCCGCACTGCAACTCATCTCATCACACTTGTTAAGTTATGGTAAGTTCTATGCTTGTAACAGTTTACTTCTTTTTCTTATTATATTCCACAGATTAGCAATCACATATACATAAAGTAAAGTGCAAATAGAACATTATACGATCGACAGAAAACAAGCCAAGACAAGAGACACAAGATGTGGCGGCTAGCCAAGGACAAACCCCACAATGTGTGGGGAAACCGTTTGATCAAATCTTCTTTTATCTTCAATAATTCAGCAGAGAGAAATAGTACAATAAATCTGATTCATATCAGCAGTAGCAAACCCTAGATCAGCAGCATCAGCATTAGTGGCGTCATTATCAAACTAGGGCAGACGATATCTCACAAACCGACCGTCGGATTGACTTCATTCCACCACCAAAAGTTTCAGCTTCCAGAGGAGGTTCAGATGAACCTACAGCGCAGTTCAGATGAGGATATATTCTAGGCCACGCAGGTCAATCTTTACTTCTGCAATTGCAGCTTCAGTTTCAGCAATTTCCGGCTTCAAACTAGGGAAGTCGATATCTTGCAAACTATTCATCGGATTGACTTCATTCCACCACCAAAAGTTGCGGCTTTCAGAGGAGGTTCAGATGAACCTACGGCGCAGTTCCAAAGAGGAGATCTTCTAGGCCTCACAAGTCAATCTTTACTTCTGCAGTTGCAGCTTCAGTTTCAGCAGTTTCCGACTTCACATGTGTGAGAGAGAGAGACCCATTTCAATGCAATAGAGAAGAGACTTATATCTGCGCAGTAGAGAGAGAGAGATGTGATGAGATGAGTGATCCAAATGAGGAAGAGTCCTCTTATATTTATATACAACGTTGGTGGGTGAATAGATGCGACTGTTGGGCTTCTGAGCCTACATGAGTTGTAGGTCGGCTTGATAATAATTCCATAATCAAAATAAATTCATATCTCCATGAATACTTATCGGAATCGGACGATATTTATATCAATCCTACACCTCTCGACGAGAGGAATCTAATAAAAGTATTATTAGCCATGAATAAGATGACCCACATGAAGTTTTGCCCTGGTTTCCAATTTTAACACTCCTTCTCAACCATGGAGAACTTCATTTGTAATCTGTCTATCGGTCGTTACTATTCATCCATCAAATGCACTGCCCTGTATAGCCTGACCCTTGCCCTGCTCTGCTCAATTCTGCCTGATCTGCTTTGACTTGTTCTGCCCTGTACTGATATGTACTGTTTTGCTCTATTTTTCTCTGCTCTTGCATTGTTCTGTTCTGCTCTGCTTTTGTCCGAATTATGAAGAAGAAGAAATGATCAAGGATGTATCATACTGACTCAAAGTTAGTCTCAGAGTATGTACCATTGGTCCCAGACCAGTCTCAACCAACCGGAAGTCAGCGTCATAGTGAGTACAACTCCATTGGTGCTAAACCAGTATCATCCTCCACTGACTCAAAGTCAGTCTCAGAGTGCATACCACTAGTCCCAGACCAGTCTCAGCCGACCCGAAGTCAGCTTCATAGTAAGTACCACTCCTACCACTGGTCCTAGACTAGTATCACAGTCTCAGAGAGTGTACCACTAGTCCCAAACCAGTCTCAACCGACCCGAAGTCAGCGTTATAGTATGTACCACTCTCACTGGTCCCAGACCAGTACTACACTGACACAAAATCAGTCTCAGAGTATGTACCACTGGTCCCAGAGCAGTCTCAACCGACTCGAAGTCAGCGTCATAGTATGGTACAACTCCTACCACTGGTCCCAGACCAATATCATTGATCCCAGATCAATGGAGGTCATCCTAGCATAGGGAGTATGGTAGATACAACGATGCGTCTACCGGTACTACTATGGTCCCTAACTTCATTTCCCTACTCATTGATCAGATGAGTGGTACTTCCCATGAGTCCCAGACTGCATGGGTAGGATGCCTCGACAGGATAACTAATCAATCCTGTCCTCACAGGAGAACACATCAATCCTTCATCAATCAGAGTGCGTACCACTGGTCCCAGACCAGTCTCAGCTGACCCAAAGTTAGCTTCATTGTAAGTACCACTCCTACCACTGGTCCCAGACCAGTATCGCAGTTTCAGAGAGTGTACCACTGGTCCCAGACTAGTCTCAACTGACCCGAAGTCAGCGTCATAGTATGTACCACTCTCACTGACCCCAGACCAGTATTGCACTAACACGAAGTCAATCTCGGAGTATGTACCACTGGTCCCAGACCAGTCTCAACCGTCCTGAAGTTAGCGTCATAGTATGGTACAACTCCTACTACAATCGCCATGGAGAACACATCAATCCAGACTGCCATGGAGAACACATCAATCCAGGCCTCACAGGAGAACACATCAATCCTGCTACAATGGAGAGCGAATCATCCT
>APFE031386592.1:1958-69895 GCA_000404065.3 Pinus taeda
CTTTAAACCATCCTTATACCCAATAAATATGCACTTTCCATATTTACTATCCAACTTGGTTCGTTTCTCCTTTGGAACATGTACATATGCATCACATCCAAATACCCTCAGATGTGAAAGAGAGGGTTTCTTACCAGTCCATACTTCTTGTGGATTCTTATCCTCCAACACTAATGAAGGTGACCTGTTCACCAGGTAACATGAAGTATCCACCGCTCTGCCCAGAATTCCTGTCCTAACCCAACACCACTGAGCATGCTTCTTGCCCTTTCCATCAATGTCTTGTTCATTGTCTTTTCTGTGACTTCGCTCCATTTTGCTGAGGTGTATATGAGTAGTCTCTGGCCGTGCTATAGCACACTTCTTACAAAATTCTTCAAATTCCTCGTTGCAGACTTCTCCACCATTATCTGTCCTCAACACCTTTATCTTCTTCTCTGACTGATTTTCCACCAGAGCTTTAAATTCTTTAAACCTGTCAAAGACTTCAGATTTCTTCTTAAGGAAATATATCCATGTATTCCTTGAGAAGTCATCTATAAATGATACATAGTACACAGACTTACCCAGTGATGGAACTCTCATAGGTCCAAACACATCACTGTGCACAAGCTCTAATATTTGTTTTGTCCTCTTACCACCAGAGGGGAAACTCACCCGATTCTGCTTCCCATATACACAATTTCACAGAAATCAAAATCCAGAGAGCTATTACTCATACCTTCTACCATACCTTTACCATGAAGTATTCAAAGGCCCTTCTCTCCAATATGTCCAAGCCTTTGATGCCACAACATGGTCTTCTCTCCAGAGACCACTAGATTTTCTGCTCCATTTTCAGGAACCATAGAACTATTGCACCCGTCAACAATAGTGTTACCTTGCAGCTTGTACAAAGTTCCAATCCGAACTCCCCGCATCAATACCAGTGCTCCTCGAGCCATCTTGCAGGTATCCTTCTCGAACACTGTCTTTACACCTGCATCATCCAACTTGCTTACAGAAATCAGATTTCTTGCCAACGCAGGAATATGCAGAACACCTGGTAGGGTTCTAACCCTTCCACCTTGCAACTTCAACTTTACTTTTCCATGACCAATGATTCTAGCCTTCCTATCATCTCCTAAGAAGACATCACGACCATCATATTTCTCATACTCGTAGAACCACTCTCTATGGGGGGTGAAGTGAAAAGGTGCACCTGAGTCAATCAACCATGCCTCATGATCTACATGTGTACTTGAAGAAGCCAAGTACACATCCCCACCTTCATCTGAGGTGGTTTTCGCCTCTGCAGAAGAAGCATCATCAAATCCTTTTCCTTTATCAGGAGCTTTAGATTTACACTCCCTTTTGAAGTGTCCTTCCTTTTCGCATTTCCAGCACACCACCTTTATAGGTTTTCTTGGAGATTTAGATCTCCCACTTGATGACTTATTTTTGTTTCTATTCTGGGACCGTCCTTGTACAGACAAGGCATCACCATTCTGGTTGTCCATATTTTTCCGTCTCATCTCCTCCATCAACAAGGCTGAGACTATTTCATCAAACTGCAAAGCAGTTGCAATGCTACCTATCGCAATAACCAGACTATCCCACGAGTCTGGTAGAGAACAAAACAAACTGATGCACTTATCTTCATCTGAAATTTTAATATCAAAAGATAATAACTGACTTACCATAGTATTAAATGCATTTAGAGGCTCTGTCACCGAGTCTCCACCTTTCATCCTCAGGTTATATAGCTTTTTCCATAGGAACAATTTATTCACCAAAGACTTAGATTGGTACAAAGTCCCTAACTTGTCCCATAGAGCCTTCCTTGTAGCTTCCCCTGATACATTTAACAATACTGAATCTGAGAAACACAATCGTATTGTGCTCTTTGCCTTCCGATCCAACTTCTTCCATTCTTCATCGGTCACTCCCGTTGGTTTAGTACCCAGATCTACCGCGATCCACTGATCTTTATCCACCAACAGATCCTCCATCTTGAGTTCCACAACTCAAAACTCTGACCATTGAACTTCTCAATCTCTATCTTTCCACTGCTCGTCATCTTCTTTCACCACCAGAATCGATCTCGCAGATCTCCCACTGAACAGGGTCTACCACAGGCCCGAGCAAAACCCCTAAGAAACAAAGGCGTCCCCTTGAAGCCAAAACAGTTCTGATACCAAATGTAGGTTTTAACCCCATACAGAAATTACCTGCATAAGAATTCTAAATCACAGGAAAAATAAAAATGTGAGAGCATAACACATAAAACACATATACACAGAGATTTCCCACTTTATCCCAAAACCGGGACTACCAGCTTGATTTTTCATTATATTCCTTTCAATGTTACAATACATATTTATACATGCCGAAGCATCCAATACCATCGATCGAAAACCATTGTGTCCAAAACCATGGACCGAAAAACCATAGGTAGGTTCACCCAACCTAATATAGGGTCCAAAAAAAATTTTCTCGGGGCGTTGCCCTGAACCCCGTAGAGGGGGCCTAGCCGCCCCCCTCAAACCCCCTGGACAAGGGGGGTTGCCGCCGCCCCTGTGACCCCCCCACTGCGCAATCGACGCAATGAAGGGGGGGCTCCGCCCCCCCTCTAACGCCTCGGTCCACTACATAGGTTAGTCGTGGAAAGAATATAACACAACCCAACAGCAGGTCAAAAGCAGGAATAAGTGGGAGCTAGCCATGGAAGAAGAGATGGACTCCTTAATGCATAACTAGACTTGAGACTTAGTTAGATTTCATGCAGGTAAAACTACATTGCAGAATAAATGGGTTTACAGGTTGAAGGAAGAATATGGAAGAAAACATAGGTACAAATCTAGACTTGTGGTGAAGGGGTTTGCACAGAAAAAGGTATTGATTTTTATGAAATATTTTCTCCTCTTGTTAAAATTACTTCAATCGGAACTATTTTAAGTCTAGTAGCAGTTGAATATTTGCGTCTTGAGTAGTTAGATGTAAAGATATCCTTTCTCCATGGGGATTTGGAAGAAGATATATATATGTAGTAGAAGGGAAGGAGAAACTAGTGTTAGGTTGAAGAAGAGATTATATGGCTTAAAACAGGCTCCAAGGTAGTGGTATCTAATGTTTGACAAGTTTATGTCTAAACAAGGTTATACTAGATGTCACTTTGATCATTGTGTTTATCTGAAAAAGGAAAATGATGGCAGCTATATTATATTGTTTTTTTTCTCGATTAAGACTAATTCTATTAAGCAAAAATATTGTACAAGAGGACACATTCTAGAGAAGCATGATACCGACAACCGGAAATGATAGGACTATCAACCTCGGTTCCGGAGAAGGAGTAAAGAAAGCAAGGAGTTACAGCAAAGCACTGGAAGAAAAAGAAGCATTGACAGCTACCCTGAAAGGGTAGAGGTTTCAACTCGAAGCTTTTTCCCTTTCCTTTTCTTAACTTCAACCCAACCATTTTGGGGTGGATGGGCGATTACAACTTGAAGATTGGGGTCCTCCACAGGGGAGCCCTCCTTTTCTGAATCCGAGGAGGAGGTCAAATGAACACGTTTCTATGCAATGGATGAGTCAGAGGAAGGCATCAGACCATCGGTGGAAGGGGCCACCAAATGAGGGGCCGGATTCAATTCTTCATCGATGTCTTCATCTTCAGAGCTAGAGGAATCATAATCTGCTACTGGAGGAGGAGAGCAGGGAGCCCATCATTTGGACTTGGGCTTGGAGACGTTAGCCTTGTTCTTCTTTGACGGGCGAGATGGGCATGTATTCTGCAAGTGCCCAGATTGGTGGCAATGGCGGCACCGAAAAGCTGTATTCTTGTAATCCAGTATCTGGGTCTAGACAATGTCGTTTATCTTGAGATTGATTTGTTCTGGAAGACCTTTACTCAGGTCTAACTCCACACATACCCTTGCATATGAGTAGAGACCTTTGGATTCCCACCATAAATCCCCATGGATGAAGCTGCCCAAGGTGTCTCCTATAGCTCTGAAGACACGAGTGCTCCATAGGTGGGCAGGTAAGTTTGGAAGCCGTATCCATACGGGTGTCTTGGTAATGACTGCAGTGGCTGGATGAAAATCTGGGAACCAAGGAGTCAAGAATAGCCCTGCAGTTCCCATGAACCAAGGGCCCTCTTCTAAGGCCTTTTCATAGTGCTTATTGTTATAAAATAGAACAATGAAGTAACCTTTCGAACAAAAAAAGATCTTACAGTGATGTGTCCAGTTTGCATGGATCCATTCATATAGATCCTGAGATCGCGGCCATAATCCATTAAATCTGAAAATGATGGCTCTTTCTGCAAAATCTTGAAGTTTGGAAGCTAGATCTTCATGTATGAGTTCCACAGAGGGTACTTCTTCAATCTTGTCAACCAAGAAGACCTTAGATTTAAGGGCTTCCAGGGGTTTGGGGTTCTCAGAGTGAACTGCGTCCTTGTATGAGAAAGGCCGAGTAGAGGAGGATTGTCCTGCTGCTCCTCCCCTGAAACGAAGTGTGGCCACCACCAAGCTGTTCCTGGAAATGCTGTAAAAAGAGAGGGGAAAAGGGTCTTCAAGTTGTTTACCTTGAAAGAAAAGTCGCAGAAGGCTTGATGGGATCCCCATTCTGCGCTCTAGATTCATTTTGAGTTCCTTCACCAGATCTGAAGGGCTGACCCATTGCATGATGGTACTGCCTGAAGGCTGAGAGATTTGGATCTGAAAGGATTCAGATAAGGGCCTTGATCCCATGCAGATCTATGGATTTGGCCAGAGCATGGGCTTTTCTGCCTTCTGGGTGGCCAGATCTGGCAGATCTTTGTTAGATCTGAAGCTAAGGCTGCATTTCGTGGAGTCAAATATACCGGGCCATACTCGAAATTCCGTCGGTGGATCCCTGATCTCCACTGTGAATCTCCCCCAGGACTGCTTTCTTACTCCCTTGACATGGGTTTCTTTGAGGGATCGGGGTTCGATCTCGTGACCACCGATCCCCCCTCTCACTCGGATGATCTCCACAGCCAGCGTTTCGAATACTCCATCTTCGAGACCCTTAAGAGCTCTGAGATGATCCACAGCAAATAATTCAAGGTCTACGAGAGATACTTCGAGGTGAAGAGCTGGCTGGTAGAATGAAAGCCTGTTGGATCTGTTATCGCGCCTGAGTTTAAATTTCGACACACTTCCGCTGCCAATGGCGGCGGCAGGAGAGTCCTCCCCTCTCCGTGCAAATGGCACCTTGCAAACGTAAGGTGATTTAGCTCTGCTGCTTGTCCTCCCGTAGCGTCTCCTCACATAATCCTCTGGAATGAAAACATCCGCGGCGGCCATTCCAACCTTCAGGGTTTCAGTTTGCTATACAGACAAAAGAGGTAGATGTATTAACTTATACTAATGCTTATCGCAGCTATATTATATTGTTATTGTATGTAATTAACATGATTTTTGCAGGGTCTAACATGTAGGAAATAAATGTGCTCAAAAGAAAATTGGAAAATTCATTTGCAATCAAGGTTTTGGGAGCTGCAAAACAAATCCTTGGTATGAGAATAACTATAGACAGAAAAAATCACAAATTAACATTATTTCAGAATGAGTACATACAAAAGATGTTGAAAATATTTAATATCCACAATGCAAAACCAGTTAGTACACCTTTTGCTAGCCATTTCAAACTTAGTAAGGAGATGTGCCCAAAGACCCAAGAAGACATGGATTATATGTGTAAAGTTCCATATGCATCAACAGTTGGAAGCTTAATGTATGCAATGGTTTGCACAAGGCCTGATATTGCACATGCAGTGGGAGTTGTAAGCAGGTACATGAACAATTCAGAAAAAAAACATTGGATGGCAGTGAAATGGATTCTCAGATATTTGAGAGGTACCACAAATCAAGCATTATGCTTTGGTGGTTCAAACATTTCTCTACAAGGATATGATGATGCAAATATGGCAATTGACAAAGATAAGAGGAGGAGCATTACAGGATATGTATTTACTGTAGGTGGAACAACTGTCACATGGGTTTCAAAAATCCAAGGTGTTGCACTTTTAACAACAAAAGCAGAGTATGTTGTGCTACAAAGGCTAGTAAAGAAATGTTTTGGTTATAAAGGTTTATGGATGAATTTTCTAAGAAGCATGATATGAGCACATTATACAGTGATAGCCAAAGTGCCATTCATCTTGCAAAGAACTCAACATTTCATTCTAGGAGTAAACACATATAGATCAATTACAATTTCATACGATCAATGTCGAAAGATGGAGAGTTGAAGTTGGAAAATATACACACTAGCTAGAATCCTGCAGATATGCTAACAAAAGTTGTAACCAAGGAGAAAATCAGAATATGCTCAGTTTCAATTGGTCTTCAAGGATGATGATGAAGATGAGAAATAGCCAAGTCCAAAGAGGCTTCATTGTCTAACAAAAATGAAGTAGCTGTGGAGTTGCTACAATCATTCTCCAAGTGGGAGATTGTTGGGCATGGAGCATGATTTTCATCCTAATTTAGAGGTCTTTGTTTCAGCGGGATGTATACCCCATGAAGATTGTTCACCCCTCAACATGGGGGGTGCGAGGCGGCCCATCCCCCCACAGCTGGGGGGCCCACGGGCCAATGGTCTCCCGACGGGAGTTTCGGGGACAACGCCACCAAAGCTAAAAACAAATGTAAAATTGCCTTGTAAAAGTATAGTAATTTCTAGTCAATATAGGTCGTTCATTAGGCAGCTGACCCGACAGTAGAATTCATGTTTAGTTTAGCATTTTTTGCACTAGAAGGAAACCCCTCTCTTTGTATGAGGGTATTGTATTGAGGCTGTGATATAGATGTTTATTCTCAGAGCGAGAAATAGATAGGTGATATTGTGAGAGAAAATAGAGGATATTACAGTGGATCTGTTGTAGGTTGTGTCTCTTCCTTTTGTTGGATAATAAAAATGAAGGACCGGCTGTTCAAGGTGGATGTAGCCCAAATTTGGTGAGCCACTTATATCTGTGTCTCTCTTGTTTTATGCATTTTCTGTGCTTATATCTCTGCAATATTTTATGTGTTCCATTTCTCTGTAATATATAATTTTCTAACACCTTGTTTGTGGAAAGCACGTCTAACACCTCTGAACATATTTTTCAACTGTCAACTCGTCTTGGATTAACACTAGCTTGATTGTAAGATGTAACATCTCCCAGACTCTTGGTTGATTGACACACATTCAAAGCCAAGCCAACACAATTTTTTGGATTCAGGTTGAGGGGTATATAATTGCACTAGCAGTATAGTCGTTAGAGTCTAAGTTTCATCTTTGGTGTTGCTCCATTGTCAGCAAGCCTGGAAAGTACCCTAATGAAGTCACATAGGAAGACAACGATGGTTCCATTGCCAACATGGCTAGTCAGTACCCTGGCGGAGTTACTTCCATCACCTCCATGCATAGGAAGCCTTTCTACTCTTTCGCCTTATTCATTATTCATTTTGACTATTTTTTTGACTTTTCATTTTTTTCATTTTTACTATGAATAAAACTTATTCATTTCAGAGGCGAAAGAGGGATCTCAAATTATTGAGAGGAGAGGAGGTTTTTCAAATAGAGATGTAGTTTATTGTATCTCTGAGGTGCTTGTTAAGGTTTTCCCCCTTAGCTTACTCTACTTGACTGAGTTGACAAGGGTTAACCCAAAAACAACCAGTTAGAGTAGGTGACACTAGTTAGAGCACAAGCAATGTGTTTTCACCAAGATTCACTTTGAAAAATACGCATTTTCCTTCAACATATCATGGACTAAGTGTAACAAGCTCATCATACAGAGGCAAGATGACAAATAACCAAGTAGTCATAGTTGTACAAGCCCTCTTGTACTTTACCCAACTCACTTCATGAGTCACACATGGTTTCATGCAAATTAATGTACAAGCGAAACAAGCGAATGAACTAACAATCAACAAAGAAAATCCTAAGTAGAAGGAAAACTAAAAGCGAAGCGAGTAAAAGAACAAGTAAGAAAACAAACAAGCAAACAAGAATGGAAGAAAACAACTCAAAGAAAACACTACTCCTACTCCTACACTAACTATGCATGGGCCTGATAACATGAAGTGATATTTCCAATGTAGCCACCAACGCATTGGTAGATCCATGGGTGTGAAGGCTTGGTTTGTGAGTAACCTAGTCGTGCGGACTAGCAAACAAGAAAGATATAAATATAAAGACATAAGTCATTGCATGTGCATGATGGACATTCTATTCGATTATCATGGTGTTGTGTGACACTATGTGCAACTTTGAAGCACAAGCACACTCTTGATTGTGACATGCAAGGAAATGAAAGAATAAAATATAACTCGTGTTGCACATGAGTGCTTACAATAGAAGTCTCCTCCAATGCATGAGAAATGCAATCATGCAGTTCGAGTGGAGGAAGTGTGATATGAGTGTTAGATTAATCTTGAGTACATACAGATGAGTAATGAGGAGCCTCGAGTGTTTGAAACATTTCCTAATCAGAAGCGAAACTAACCTCATCAACAAGGGCCTAACATAACCAGTAGCTCAAGCTGAAGTGCCTCGATGGTCTGTGGGTTTTTGACTATGTTGATAGATGGATCTTCATAGACCAGTGGCTTAGATGGATTAACCACGAGCGAATGAACATTGTGATCAGATGATGAGGTGAAGAGATCACGACAACCAAGATAAAAAATTTAATATGCTGGTCAACATCCTCATGATTTGAGAGATCACACAGAGGGGTAGATGAGAAGGGAGGATGTTCACCCTCTATGTTTCTGGAAAGAGAAAATAAAAGATCAAGTGGATTTTCAATGAATGATGTGTCATCTCTATTTTTGGATGATGGGCTAACATATGGTGTGTCTTGCAGAAAATCAACAATGGGTGCATCCGTAGATGAATACACACATGCAAAATCATGGATGGCAGGTTCACCAATGATGTTAGGAAAGAATGAAGGGGGCTCAGACAGAATGGAGTCATACTTCACTGAGTGTTGATTCTTAAGCTCCCACTCGTACTCTTCATGCATGATAGTGCATGTTGGTTGTGCAACACCAATTCCATCAGTGGTTTGTTCCTCATTCACAACAAATGACGAGTCTGGAATGGATCAACACAAGACAACATCATCTGGAGGAACATGTGGGTGAGGAGACATAGGTCAAAAAAGAATGCATATGAGAACTCAAAGGACTCAAAAGCAAATCCATGTGAAAAATGTGTGGAGTGATGTTGGGAGGGTGTAAAGGTTGAACAAGTGTGTGAACATGATCCTCAACATCATAGGGCAATGGTAGAATTGTTGAATGAGAGGGAGGCAGACAATCTGTTGAGACAATGCCTAGTCCCACATGAGATTGCATGGTTCCATCAATGAAGAAGGTTGAGAGAGGCTTCATCTCAAGCTCTCTCTTGGGATGAGCAGATTTCTTAAGACAATACTCGAATCGGTCCTAGATATAAGAAAACTTCATCTATCTCCTCGGAGCTTGAAACTGTAAGTCACCGAAGTGCTACCAAAAATCAATAACAGATTCATGAAGAGCCCTCTGTTGTTGTAATAGTTTTTGGTCAAGATGTTCTAGATCAAAATGATAGAACATGTCTTCAATAAGATCGCAAAAGTACTCACATGAATGCATGGTTTTAGTTGGTAGGCTAAGCAACCAATGAAATGGAGATTCGCAAAGTGTGAATGCAAGCAACATACTGACCTTTTCATCCATAAACTAATCTTTCTCATTAATCATGGAAAGAAATTTATGTAAGTGCTCAGGCTAGGCCACTTTGCCTTCACCATTATATGTGTGAGTGGACAAGAGATTGTAAAGCTTCCCTAAGATGGATACATCTTCGCGATTCGAAAAAAACCTTGGGAAAAGAAGAATGCAAGACTCCATGAAAGATATGCAAAGGTTCAAACTAGATGAGAGGACACTGCTTGTCATCAGGCCCTCCTTCTAGCGCCATAAATGTTGATGGTGTTGGACCTGCCAACATGTCAAGGGGATCTATTTGGTAAGAATTCCCAATTAGACCTTAGACCATTTGGTGTAAGAGTCCTAGTAGTGGATCGTAAGATAATTCCTTGATCGTGATGTTGTATAGAGGCAAGCAATATAACTCTATCAGTAGCAAGGGTGTGACTGATACAATGAGTCAAGGAATGAGTATGAGAGGTTCTGACACTTCAAAGGGAGAGGAAGGTGAAGGTGAGTTCTAGATTGAAAGGGATCACTCCCAAATCAGCTAGGGACACACAACATAAAGGACATGCATAGCTTCCTGTAGAGGAGTCAACAAGGATGTGACAGTCACAACATACAAGGTAAGATAACATGAACAACAGTCACAGATTAGTCCAAGACGAGCGTGATGGTTGATATAACAAGGTTCAAAGATGGGTCTGTCTGATGTCTAACAAAGCAATCAACACGGACGGTGAAAATATTAACAACATATGCAGCACATTAACAACAAGATTCATATAATTGCATACAAACCAATTCATATATACGAATGTAAGTTAAACAACATATATCATTAAGGCAATCAGAGCAGTCCAAATACAATAACAACATATGCATGAAAATGTGTTGTCTTTTATTATACAAAGAAGTGTAACTCACAATCATATAATACACCATGTAAACATGTTAGCCCCATCAGTGGAATGTTATAGCCACATCTACCTGATCCTCCAAAGAGATATAGTAGCTTCGTGTAGTGGAGAAGCCAAGGCGCATTACAATACTATCCAAGCCTTGTTCAAGATAGTCTTATTAGAAGCTTTGCTAACCAAAAGACTATACAATGTGTTATGAGGGACTATTTATAGCAAAGGGTGGGGTGGCCCTTGGCATTCCCCTTTGTGAAAGTTGAACTACCCTCATGACTCTCCAACTACTCTAAGGCTGTTACATCCAACTGTGGACACTCAACTTACACTTGACATGACTCAACATTACAATGCACATGTACTCATGTGAGACAACATGGTTTAAGACAACCTTGCAAGACATCATTGACACTCTGTCCATTGTGGTGATACCAATTCTTTGACATACTTGTTATGGTGAAGTTGGTGAGCTGATGCCAAGCTTGTTCTTCTGTGATGGTGTGCATGTACCTCATCATGACATCTTACTAATGCAAACTCTTGTCTCCATTGCAACTGGTGCATTAGTTCAGCCTCTTAATCAAAATCATCTGCTAACATGTGCATGGTCTTCTTAGTACAGCTGAACCAGAAACACACTAATGCATAGTGTCCATGTTGATCTTCAAGTGCATGCTAGTGGTAATCTGCATCAACTTGCTGAAGTGCATGTTCATCCCCAATTAGACTTACTTCTAGTATTTTCCTTGGTGAGTGTGTTGAACGGGTTGGATTGCATGCGTGTGCCCAACGAAATGCATGTTGTTGTATCCTTTACATGTGAGCGATAACACTACTCACCACGTTTTCTCTATGTAAGCTGTTGGGATATATCCTTACCTTGTACTAGTGCAATTTCATCTATGACTGTATGTTGCAGCCACTACTATTTTTGTTCCTGCTACAACTCATTGGACTATTTATGCAACTTCCTGCTCTTCTTGAGTTGTTGCTTCAACACATGCAACTCCTTCTTTGTTCCATCTTCTGCCTTCATGCAATATTCATGTCACACTTTCACTTCATAGCCTTCATCTCCAAAGTTGCTTTCATTATTAGTGGATCTACTTGATATTGCAACTTTTATCCCCCTCTATGCTGTCAACAACCTTCCTCTTGAATTTGTTGTGTTCGATGTGTTTGCTGCATTCACTATGTTCGCTGTGTTTAGTATGCTACCTTCAGTTGTTGTTCATGATGTTGCTTGTTGTGATGTTGGTGCTTGATGTCCTTGTCCATGAAGAACTTGATGTCTTTGTGAGTAGGTAAGCCCATGGACACTTGATCGAATGAATCCCCAACCGTGCTTTGAACGGTGTCTTCGTCTCTACTCTCTTGGAAGCCACTGTACCTATACTACTGAGAGATACATGAACACCTGTAATACTTGGAGACATGAAAACACTCATAGAAAGAGATTTTTCAGTCAGAAACCAAAATGAACATGAGAACTCACTTGCAACACACTTGGGTGAATTATCATGAATGTTTCACAATTTTGGTTGGGAGGTCAAGAGACCGATTGCCAAGACTACACAAGGCAGAGGCCAAGTTGCTAAGAGATTGACTTACTACTAGAACTACACAATGCACAATCCAGTTGGGTAGTGTGGGGTACTGAAGAAGGTATGTTTTTTTCGATTGTTTTTTTATCTTTTCTTTAAAACTCATAACCTCTTTGCATCATGAACTAGGTAGATAATTAGAAATCATGAAAAAATATATGGGATTTATATGCAACACAAAAATACTAATGATTGCTATTTTCTTATGCAGGAAAAGGAAAAAATGAAAGACTGTCATCCTAAAGGAAAAGACAGGGAAAAGTTAACTACTATCCCTTTGGAAAGGAACCACATGCAAACAAGGTGATCCAAATTGAAGCATATCAGCCAAGAAAGGGAAAAGGAGATATCGAATCGGCACAAGAGAACAAATGGATAATTGGGAATTAACAATTTAGCGAATCCCTTAGGATCCTTTGATCCTAAGGGATCGCTATCTTAACTATTTTTGCATCAATGATATCTCTGCTCGACTGTTATAAGAAGGGGCAACACTGTTAGCCGAGGGGATGACCTGTTGTTATTTTCTATGTTATTTTCCTTTGTATTTGAAACTTTGATCATCGACTCTCGTTGAGAAGTGATCCACTGTAACTCTATTTTGATGTTTTAATATAAATCTAGTTGTCGTTCCATCTTTTATTCTGGAGTAACTTAAGCGGTATGTCGTTGGAGGCTAAGGGCCCAACCCTAGTGGAACACTTGCTCCTGTACCATTATCTCTAATTTGTGTGTGGTTTTCATCGTTAGATCTGTTTGGTAATCTGATGTTTTTTTGTATTTTACATTATGGTTTCGTTATATTTCATTTATGTTCAATTGAGTAATGTAGTTCTCTGTGACAGGAATGTTGTATTGTTCATTCTGACTTTATAACACATTGTTGCTTCTTTAACCATTGATATAACATTGTTGTTCCTTACAAAATGTTATTATTGTTCAATTACAAGTAATCGTGTTGTAACATTCATCAGTTGGTACTATTGTATTCATCTATGGTTTACACTTAATCGCGATTGTTTTTCAACTAGCATTGTTGTTCCATTATGAATTACAATCGTTATTCTTCATAAGTAAGATTGATAACTGTTGTATCAAAGTCAGATTATTGTTTCTTTAATATTAAGTGTGTCGTGTGCGTTATTTATCTTGGTTCATTGTGCATTTATATTTGACTCTAGTTGTTGTTCTATATTTCAGTGCTGATTAGTTTCCATTCTATTTCCATTGTTGTCCGATTTATCTTTAGAGTAAAGATTGCTATCTGATTCCTGTAGGATCCAATTGCTACATTTATTTCTGTAGACTAAGGTTTTGTTGTTTAATTTTATTTATAATAACTAGTTGTTGTTCCATTTCTTATTATTTGTATTATCATTGCTTTGGTGTGCAGAATGATCAGAGACTGTAGTGAGAGTTAACATTTGTTGTCTAGCTCCCAAGTTGATGATATTTTTCTTGATTATCTTTAGTTACATCAGTTTACAGAGGGATGAGTTACCGTTACAGCACCCTTGACTGATAAATTGCTATAGTTTTCTGAGTGCATGATTTGAGTTTTAAGGTGTTTTTCTATAAGTAGATCCTATTTCAAGCATCTGTTTACTCTTGTAATTAGAGCACTATACTACTAGAATTACTCTGACAAATCACCACCTCAAACTGAGCACACACTTGGAAATAACAAATCGTTCCTGGATTGAAAATTAATGTAGGGTAAATAGAGGTGAAAAAGACTATTTTTACTACTCGACAGGTAGTTGGCTATTGGGATTGTGCAATGTGTGATTCCAATTGGGAAAGACTGTTGGCCTAAGGATAAATCTGCACAAATTTTTGGGCCAAGCAACCACTATCCTCCAGAAATGCATAATTCAGTCCAGGAGCGTAGGGATGGGCTAGAATGCACAAATCTTGAGAGGAAGGTGATATTTCCTTCTCCAGATGGTGCAATGTAGCCTTGGTGAAGGCAAATACTGAGCCAAGTTTGGCCGGACTCACTGACGGGCAATTGAAAGCAAGTAGGTTGATGAAATGCATGGTGACACTAAGTGATAGCAGAAGTGATAAAGAATGCATGCAAAACTTGAATGGATGATTCAACAAATAGATCAAAATGCATGTGGGTGAGGCCATTGTCCAATTGGGTGAACATTCTTGAGAAATTGTTTCATGCATGCGATAATAGTGAGGTAGCAACAAAAATTGAAACAATTCTCGGACAAGATAAAATACATGTAAATGACAGTAGGCACTCAAAAAAATCAATAAAAAAAATCCTCAGACAAGTGGATACTCAAAAGCAACAGAAATGCCGCACAGGGCATCGAAGTGAGCTTACCCCAAAATAGTTGAGCTAAATATGCCTACTCTTCCTAGATCTGATCTAAGATGTCAAAACTACAAGGTTGATGTCAAGAATGAGCTCTACAATGTCTGGTTGATGAGTTTTGATAACATTGAGGTTGTGATGTGCATGCCACAAATCTAGGGGAAGCGACACTTGCAGGGATGTTTTTGAATTGTTCCTTGCATGTAACCTCCAACTGCTAAACATAGATCCCTAAAACAAGTGATTCCATCGCATGCTACTTTTGGAGAAACATCCTATGCATCAAAGTCTATTTTGCATGGTCACCGGGGGAATCTGTCAACTCAGCCTCACATGAAAGTGACTTCTTGATAGCTAGAGAAAAATGTGCATTTCTAACTGTAAGATGGGTTGACTGCCCAAGGGGATTGCATAATTTGAGGGTAGAGCAACTGGATGCTACCCAGATCTATACAAATCTTGGGCTGAATAGCTATTTGATGGAAAATATTTTACAAATCCTGTTGGGAGGGTTGGTTGGTAGGATTGTGCAATCCTGGAGCTGAGTTGGCTATGAGAGGGAATTGCATAATTCCTAAAGGGAAGGTTAGTTTCCCTCTAGAAATGCATAAATTTCACTGGGAAGCTACTCAGGCTGCAGCTAGATCAAGTCCTAGTGAGCAGTTTATGAAAGGAAAAGATAAAACTATGATCGACAGGCTACCTTTGAGCAAGAAAGACACTAAAGATTTGACGACTTAATGAAGAAAGACAAGCCACTTTTAAGGTTGGTAGAAAGGCTCCAAAATAGTCTAAGGCAAAATTTTCGAGGGTGGTTGTAGCTGCTACAACAGGTTCTGGGACACTCCAGACAGGAATAGTGATGGACATACGTACCATTCTAGTTCTGGTTTTGACAGGTATCATGGTCATCATTATTATCGTCATTACAAGAGGAGTGATAGGGGATATTTTTCATATGATTTCAAGAAAACAAAGCCACCTACATTTTATGGGAATGTCAAGAAAAAAATTTATGAAGAAGCAGGCTTTCTTGGAATTAATAATTTCTTCAGCTTGCATGATTCTTTAGAGAACATAAAGGCCATAATAGCTACATTTAGTCTTAAAGTTAAAGTATATATCTGGTGGGAAGATATAAATAACATCAAAGATATCTATGAGAAGGAGTTGAATTGCAATGAATCTGAGAGAATATTCAAGAAGAAGTATCTATCAGAAAGGTACTATGATGACATGGAAAAAGAGTTTTATGAGATAAAGATGGGATCTATGAATGACGAGGAGTACCTTACTAGATTTATAGATTTGTTGAGATATGTTCCTTACCTCATGGAGGAGAAGGGACATATTTAGAGATTTATCAGTGGGATGTGGATAGAATTCATAGACATGATTGAGTTTGATGAGCCTAGATCATTGGAGGAGGCCATCCAAAAGCTAAAGAATTGTTATGGGAAATCAAAGCATAGATCTGAGACTAAACCTTACTAGAAAGGTAATGCAAGGAATAAATGGAATTGAGAAAAGAAGGGAGCAAGGCCTAAGGACATAGGTAAGAAAGAGAATTAGACACCACACACTAATTTCATTGCATCTAATAAAGGGCATGGATTTCAGTTTGAGGAGCAGAACAAGGATGCAGACTGGGAGCCGATACAGTTTTGGACTTGTGACAAAGATAATTGTAGGAGAAAGTTTCCACAACATCAGGGTGGTAGAACACAAATCTACAATTTTTGGGAAGTGAGGATAGTGGGGGATGTTGGAAAACGTGTTCCTAGGATCTACACAATGTTGGATAATAGGTAGGAAGATCGCCATGCTTCTATTATTGAGATGGTAAGATTTGTGATCAAGTTGTTTCTATTTTTATTAACCATAGATCTAATTATAGTTATGCTAGTCCTAACCTAGTGGATAGGTGTGGTTTGAATAAATAAGTACATGTATATTCTTGGATAGTGCAATTGGCTATAAGTAAAAATAAGCGATTTCATCATTGGGTAAGAGTTTGTGAATTTGAGTTGAATGGTATGTTTAGATCAGCACATTTAAGTTCATTTAACATGCTTTTTGGTATGGACTGGTTGTACCTCGATAGAACCAAGGTGGACTATTATGACAAAGCTACTGAGTGCTTGGATGATAAAGGAGAACATAAAATCTTGCAGGGTAAGAAGAAAGCAACATCAGTTAGGACGGTAAAATCTATGCAAGAAAGTGTAGTCATAGAAAATGATGTGTGTTATTTGCAGTGCATATTTCTAGTGAAAGGTAAGTAAGTTGACGATGCAAATTTTTTGAGAAGGTACCCAATTTTACAACAGTTTTATGATGTATTTTCCATAGATATTTAAGAGTTTCCACCTCATAGGGAAGCAGATTTTTCTACTGAGTTTGTACCAGGGGTAGCACTAGCATCAAGAGCACCATATAGGATGAGCACCCCAGGGTTGGTAGAGCTGAAGTTGTAGTCAAAGGAAATGCTTTACAAGGGATACATTAGACCAAGTGTATCACCATGGGGAACAGTGATATTGTTCGGGAAGACGAATGATGGTACTCTCAGGTTGTGCATTGATTATAAGGAGTTGAACAAGGTGACTATTAAGAACATGTATCCATTGTAGAGGATTGATGATTTGTTTGATCAGTTCAAGGGAGAAATAGTGTTCTCAAAGATTGATCTCAGATCAAAATATCATTAGGTATGAATTAAAGAAGATGACGTTGACAAGACAACCTTCTAAACGAGGTACATACATTTAAGGTTTCTTGTAGTTCCACTTGGTTTGACTAATGCACAAAATAAATTTACATTCTTGATGAATAGTGTGTTGTGTCCTTATCTCGATAAGATTATTAGTGTGTTCATTAATGATATCTTGATATATTCTAAAAATAAAAAATAAAATGTCGAAAATTTAGCAGTAGTGTTGATATTTCTAAGAGACCATCAGCGTTATGCAAAGCTTAGGAGATGTAGTTTCTTTCATACAAAGGTACATTACTTGGGACATGTTTTTTTAATGGAAGGCACAATAGTAGATCCAAAGAATATAAGGGCTATCATGGAACGGGAAGCTCCTACGAATGTGGATGAGGTAATATCATTTATGGGGTTAATAGGTTACCATAGGAGGTTCATCAAGAACTTCTCTGGTATTTCATATCCTATCACATCATTACAAAGGAAAGGTAAGAATTTTGAATTGATAGAGGAATGTGCAGTAAGTTTTGAGAAGTCGAAATAGTTATTGACAAATTCTCGAGTGCTAAAGATTGTAGATCTAAACAAATAGTTTGTGTTATGTATAGGTGCTTTCAGGAAAGGACTTGGTGGAGTTCTTATGTAGGAAGGACAAGTAATATTCTATGAATCATGGAGGTTGAATCAACATGAGAAAAATTATCTGACACATGATCTTGAGTTGGCAGTGATCATCCATGCATTGAATACGTAGATGCATTATCTTCTTGGCAGAAGATTTGTACTAATGAGCGATCACAATGGATTTAGGTATTTATTTTACCAAACAAATTTGAACTCTAGAAAATATAGATGGTTGACCATGATTACCGAGTTCAACCTTGAGATCAGGTACATTAAAGCTAAAGAGAAGATGGTTGCAGATACTCTTAGAAGGCAGATACATGTAAACCACATAGAAACTATGAGTTCTTATGGGACAAATTTACAGGCTAAGATATTATAAGTAGGTCAGCAGGATCATAGCTACATGGAGCTTAGGAACATGTTACAGTAGGGTACAGGTACATGTATAGCTTCACGTACATGTGCATAGGATGTGGACTACTATCTCATAGTAGATGGTTTTATCATATTCAGGACTAGTATATATGTCTCATATGGAAGTGAGATCGAGAAGCTTATCTTGAGAGATTTTCATGTGAAGTCGTATTCAGGTCACTTGGGATATCAGAAGACATTGATAATGGTGAATATGTTCTACTACTAGTCGAAATTGAGGAAATAAGTGGCAGAGTTTGTGGTGGGATGCCTAGATTGTCAACAGGTAAAGGGAGAGTGTAAGAATCCATGTGGGTTACTACATGTGAAGGTGATTCTAGAATGGAAATTGGAGTTTATTTCCATGGAATTCATCACAAGTTTACTGAGGACATCTAGAAAACATGAGTAGATTATGTTTGTGGTTGAAAGATTGACAGATTGACAAAGGTAGCACACTTCATTCCTGTAAAGTCTACTAATTCAGCTAATGATGCAACACAAGTATTCATAAGGGATATATTGAGGATGGATGGTGTAACAAATAATATTATGTCAAACAGGGATGCTAAGTTCACTTCTAGGTTCTGGAAGGAGTTATTTATGGGTTATTTGTCATGTTGGTTTCTTCTCGACATGTTGATCATTCTAACAACTTTGCTAAAAAAATCAATGTAATAATTAATAAAGGTAAAATAACACCATGGTCATGGGGAACGTATTCCAAGCTAAATCTTGGGAAAAAACATACTGATGGGGATGACTTGTGATTAACTGATGGCTGTGGAAATTGGCAAATGCAATGGCTAAGACTTTGGAAAGAAAAAGTGAAATTTATCGGAATTTATTAATGAAAATAATGGAAAGTAGGAGAAAAGGAAGGTCAAAGGTCATAGGTTTCATGTGAGGAGGACAATGAAGAAAAATAATGGAATGTTGAAGAAAATAGAGGCCTCATTAACAAAAAGGCTTTTGAGGATCAATTCGTGGCTTTTAATTAGATTAGTTTTGGAGCTCTCACTTTCTCTCCCTCTTTGTCTCTCATACACTTCGACACTTAGAGTTTCCTTGGAGCACTCTTGGAGGAGTGTGGCATACTTTGGACTTGTAGCAACAAGGCAAAGGAAAGTAGGAAACTGTAAGGGGACATCAGCATCAACATCTACAACAAAGTTTGCTTACAAATACCGAGTTTCATGCATGATTTCCTTCTTAGTTTTGGCATGCATGGAATATGAATGTAGTTAGCCGGTCATGATCTATCATTGGCATTGGTGATTTCCTAGATTGACATTGGTTATTCCTAGACTTTCCATTTTCTGAATAGCCATTGTGTTGTGGGTTTTAATTTTTTTTTTTTTAGGTTGGTTTTCTTGTGCCTTTGGTTGTGGGTTGAATTATTAGCTCCTGGAAGACTTGGTTGGAGTGTTTGGTAATTTAACTAACATTAAATTACTTGCATAAATTATCGAGCAGGGCTAGTATGATGATGAAGTGCAAGTACATTGTATGTGTTGGAAGTCCTTAGTTATTCACACCTCTAGATGAAACTGAATTATCGAAATATAGATTCTAAATTAAGTTATTAGAATGCACATGTATAGAGAAATTATTCCAAAAAGAAAAATATGATCACACTCTTTTATCAAAGACTACTTATGGAAAAGATCACACTCTCCTTCAAAAGAAACTTCCACAACTTTGCATAAAAGGAAATAAATCCCTAAACATACGAAAAGTAATTGCACTCTTATAAGAACTATATCAAATTCTAAAATCAACACAACTTATGAAAATGTAATAATTATAAATTAATCTCACGCTGGTAAAATGAAATTTAAGTTAGAAAAACACACACAATGTCTCTCTACTATATTTTTGAATTATGCTTTGAAAGAAACTCAACATCAACTTATCTATCATAATAACACACTCTTTTTTATTTCTATTAGACTAACCTAAGTACCCACAGGGGATTTGAACCAGTGACCTATCACAAGGAGTGCCTTAAGAGCTCACTCATTCACCGTCAATCCAAAGCCCCATGTGCCATAATAACACATTCTTGCCTGAAAAACCAAAATGAATTGAAAATGTGTTCTCACTTGCTCAAAATCATAAACCACTCTTGTTGGAAATAAAACATGTACTGAAGTCCTCCATTTTAAGAATTACAATTTTATTCTAAATATAAACTCTCACTATTTTTATCATTACTTATTAAACTCAATTCATATGATCCTAAATGAATAAAGAAAATCAGTTAACAAGACAATCATACTACTTTTATTTAACTCAAAAATCAACAAAGGAAAGTGTTGTACATGATGCATCTAGAAATTAAGATTACGAAATGATACAGGGAATTTATACTGAAAAACATGAAAGAACCTTACTACTTGAGGGGGACCTCCACAGGGAGATGGTGATGAGATCCAATTGAACAATCAGCCACACATCGAAATAATAAGGATTCTTTATAATTCAATTGAAAATAGAATTCTTAATTCTCATTGTCACATAACAAAAATCATTTTGTTTATGCTTGCTTTCAAAGTCTTTTTATAAGTCTTGTATCATTAAATGTTCAAAGGGTCATGCCTAGCTTCAATTAACAAAATATTGAAATTAACTATGAAATATATCATAATGAAATTTGTAACAAGTTTCTATTATCAATGAAAATTGATAGGTGTATATATTGTTCCTTGCTCACCTGTTATATCTGACAAATTTGATTTTTTCTTTGATCACGTAACTGGAAGCTTCCTATATTGATTTGGTTCATGAAAGTAGAAGGGAAAACTTTTGTACATTAATTGCCCCTAATTCAAAAATTTCTTACTTTAAAGTTTTCACAATTAGAGGTTCTTGTGGAGTGTCATGACTGAATTTATTTTCCTTGAATTGAAGAGAAGATGCCATTTCTATAGACTATTTATCTATAGACTCAATATAGTCATATATCTCTTACTGTACTTGATCAATATTTGGTTTTTTTTCTTGTCAGACTAGAGGTTGGTATAAGGACAATTTGTGATGGGACCTCCCATTCCTCCTTTTGTTCAAGATTAACAAACTCCGTGAATTGTTGAGATGACTACGTCGCCATTTTTTTAAGTCTTGTGATTGTCTTTATGGTAGATGAGAGAGGAGTTTGTCTTTTTCTTTTCTTCTATTATGTAGTGGCCTTCTTTGGTTCCTTTGTTTTCTCCTTGGGTGTATTTTCTTATTTTTCACTAAGTCTCTTTCTTCTAACAATTTTCTTCTTCATATTTTTTAAAACATTTGTAAGAGGAAGTTCATATTTTTAATGATGCTCTGGTTGAGGTGGGTTATCGGTAGGGTTTTCAGACAATTTTCTTCTACTACCCATTTTTCTTCACATTTAACATTTTTTGTAATTCCTCTTTAACAATTATTCTCATGTTTGGATTCATTCTTCTCTCAAGTTGTCGGCTTGGTTTCACATTTTCTTCAATGTAAATATGATGTATACAAGTATTAGAATCAATTCCTTTCATGTCAATATATTTCCATGCATAAGTAGAGGAGTTTTCTTGTAACACATTTATTAAATCTTTCTTTTGAAATTCTTCTAGATTATTATTGATATTCAAGGTTTTCTTTGGGATGATTTCTATTCGAGATTTGATTTTTTTCCTTAAAATGTAAACATAATTGACGAGATTATAAATATTCATTATTGCATTGTTCTTGAAAACTTTGATTAGGTTCACAATATGAGGAAGACTTACTATTTTCCATTAAATTGAAAATTTTATCCTCTTCATCTATTTGTAAAGTAACAAAGATTGGTTGTATATCAATATCAACATCCATCCATTCTTCACTTTCTAATTATATTGTTGTTTTTGTAGGAGGATATAATGTGGATTTTTTTGTTGAACTTCCATCTAAAATAAGCATATCACCAGATTTAAAACTTATAAAAGCATAATATGTAGCTAACCATGGTCTTCCAAGAACTAATGGATGCCCTCCTAACTTACTCTCAAGTGTTAGAATCATAAAATTAATATGACACTCCCTAGAATCTAAGGATACAAATATGTCTTCTAATACACCAATACACTTAATAATAGATATCTATGCTACTTGCAATATTGTAGGTGTATATTGGAGATTAGGTAGTGCCAATTGATTCATAGTTTGTTTACTCATGATGTTTATAAATGCTCCTAAATAAATCAATGTTTTTTTAATTTGAGTACTATTGATACATGTTTTCACAATGGGACATCCTTGATTAAGGTATTTTTGAATTGTTGTTTGTCCCATCATGAGATCTACATTTTTTCCAACAAATTTAATTATTTTGATGTATTTTCTTTTTCTTCCTTGTCTTTTAATACTCAACTCCCTAATTGATTTTGCAAAAAATGATATTTCCTTAATGGCTTCTGGCAAAGGAATTTTTATACAAGCATTCTTCATCTCATCTAACATATCATAATCAGGCAATCAAATATGTTTTTCTACCCATTCATCAATTTTTAATCGTTAAGGAAAATGTTATTTTGAAATAGATACCGAAGATTGTTCCATAATAGGAATTGGAATATCATCAAAATGTTGAGTTGGATAAACATGTTGAGGAAAATATTGTGGTGGAAAAACAAGATAAGGTTATTGGTATTTAGGATATTTTCCATAAGGATTTTTTCATCCCTGTGCCAAAAGGTTGAGGCCAATATTACCAAGGAATTGGTATAGTCCTTTTTTTTATGGTTGTACAAATGCTTGTGTGTTAAATCCCTGAGTCATATTTGGTTATGAATTTTTCCATGGTCTCTTAGCAATAAAACAGATGGGATCTATCTAATTTGGTAGCATTTCCTCTTGATAAACTTATTTAGGACCTAGTATTCAAGGAAATTCTTTTGTATCATGATTGTCTTCACATATGACATAGTTTTCTACACTCTTTAAATGAAGAGGGAATTCTCTGAGAGAATGTTACTTTCTACATTTGGGTCAAAAGATTGACAATGCAACATTTTCAACATTTTTCTTGTATTGCACATTAAGGGTATTTATTTGTTCACTAAGACATCCCAAAATATTTGTTTTAAATTTTTCAAAAAAATTAGCTAATTCAGGCCTACTTATTGTCCCAACTGTAGATTTATTAATCCTAAACATGAGAGGATCTCTTAGATTTTTCCCAATTCTTGCCTTACCTCTTGAAATGTGTATGCATAACTCACAAATTTCTTGAAATGATAACTCGAAAATATCTCCCTTACCCATAAAATTGAGAATAATAATCCAATCATCTCTGATCAAGTTTAATAAGAGAGCTTTCAAAGTTTCTTCATCTAGTTCATGCATTTTACCCCTCTTAACATTATAAGCAAATCTTTCAATGAAGTCTTCAAGATTTTCATCTTCTTTCTGCATCATTTTAAAGAATTCACCCTTAGCATTGTGGGGTATACAATAATACTTATATTTATATAAGAATGTATCTTTCATTTCTTCCCTTGTTCTTATAGAATGTGCTCCTAAGCCCATGAACCATTTTAATGTTGCATCCTTAAGAGTTAATGGAAACAATTTCAACTTTTCAAGGTCAAGAAAGAAATCATAAGATGTACAAAAGACTTCAAACTCAAAGAGAAATGTTTCTTCATCCTCACTTCTTAATCCATGAAATTTTGGAAGGATGGAGGGTGAGATGTATTTCATTTTGGTTGGTGTATCTTCATCAAGGATAGGAAATAGATAAGGTTCTAGATCTCCTCTACCTCCTTCTCTCTGTCTTCCTCCATCTATATTTCCTCCTCTTCCTCCTCCAATCCTAGGTTATTCACCATTAACATCATGTACCTTCCCTTCCCCTTCTGCATCCATTGTAGATTCTACATTACTAATATAGGGTTCAAAAATTAGGTTTTTTGGTTCCTCTTCTAGATCTTCTACTTCTAATTCTTCTATAGTGGTAAGATAAAACAAGTTTCTTCCTCATTTTCTTCACTAGGGATCTCTAACTCTTGTCCTATAAGTATTTCTCCAGTTGAAGATAGGGAAAATACTCCTTTTGTTCGGGATGTAGGATATTCTTCTAGGATGGTGAATCTTTAAGTTGTATTTCGGATCTAAGTACCTTAGGAAGTTTATGTTTTCTTGCAAATGATGGAATATGATTTTGAGTGGGTGGTGTGGCAATATGCGGTGGTGGTGGGGTGAGTGATGTTGTTGGAATTAAACTTTTACCTCTACCTACAAATCTACCTCTAGAATCTCTTTCCATATGCATATTATCTTTCTTTCATTTTTTTAAATAAGAAGGAAAGAATCCTAATTACACTTCCCCAGCAACGACGCCAAAATATTTGGTGATTTATTAAATTTAAATTACTTTCATAAATTAGCAATGTAACATACCCCCTGAGCCTACTTTGAGAATTAACTACTAGGCTCTCATTCTTTCAATTTTTCTTGATTTACAGTTAAGATTCTACCATCATCACCTGTATATGCATTCATCATTATATGATCGCCATTCTTCCTGCAACAATTTATCGACACCAAAAGTGATTAACCCTCATACCACATACTATTTCTATACTTTACTGGATCCATGATAAAGAATGGTAGATTAATTTATAAGTCTTGTATGTGAGATCAACCTTTAGGCATAATTTACAATTTGGAGAAATGAATGTATCCTAGCGTGCAATCAATAAAACGCTTTGTGGATCCCACACAAGCATTAACAAAACATTGATTTTCTTCATGATCATAGTCCTACAGGCATGGTAAAAAGTCTTACTGACATCACTCTGATACAATAGGTAGAAATAGCTAAACTAGCCTTATCGGATACACATGGAATAAATAACCTGACCATAGACTATACAATTAGAAGCATATAATATTTCTGCATGCACCAATGTCTCATGCATAAATATTGTCCAATTTAAACCAGAGATATCACATAATGTTAGAGGCATACTGTGCTCCTTCACTAAATTTAATGATGATCAATTTTAGATTCAATATCTATCAAACATTCATATATGATCATCTCATCAACAAAGTTAGTAAAAGTAGTTCTACTTATGCATAATGGTCACATGCAAATTCTACCATGAGTAAGGTACGTCATGGGTGCAACTATGTAACAACTACCTACTATGCTTCCACTACTAACTCTACACTTGGATGAAATAAGAGTTACATGCATAAGAATTCCATTATACTCAATTCAAGATAACTCAACCATCCATAAATTCTAGTTGAATGAATCCATAACATAGAAAGTAAGGAGTACACATACAATATATCCCATGCACGCAAATCCAACAAGATTAGAAGAAATGACACCACTTTGAAAACTTAGCGTCACCACCCAACCTAGAAGTGACTCTTCCACTTCACCCCTGAGCCGAGGTTCTTAATATGGATCAACTACCTCCTATTGATCTCTGCAACGGGTATTTAATACTTTCTTTCATGATATGGTTTCCATTAGCAGTGTCCCACTTTTATGTATCTTGTTTATCCATTTGCGTAGGATTTTCTCAGAAAATATTTCCTTTCTCTCTCGCAAGACGTTTCCTCATAAAATATTTCCTTTCTCTACCATAAAGCATTGATGTTTTTCTTAATGGATATTTATCTCTAATCCGTCCATCTTATCTAGAATTGAATCTAGAAACTTTATCATGGTATAATTATTCTTTCCCATTCACCAATGGGATTTGGCAAGAATCTCCTCTTTCGGTATCTCGCTTTTCCAAATGATTAATTAATTTATTTATTTCATAAGGTATTTACTTTTCATTTTAGACATCAGACCTAGCTTTTCTCATCTTAGGTTTGCAAAGTTTTACACACAAGGGAGGGATGTTACAATCGACTAGGGCTAGTAGGTGGATGAACTGTAAGTGCATTGTATATGCTATAAGTCCTTGGCTATTCACACCTCTAAATTAAAATGAGTTACCAAAATATAGTTCCTAACTTAATTTATTGGAATGCACATGACTGGAGCAATTATTCATAGAAATTAAAATGATTACACTCTGTTATCAAAGACTACTTATGGAAAATCTCCCACTCTGCTTCAAAAGAATCTTTCACAACTCTGCAAAAAATTAAATTAATCCCTACACCTACGAAAACTAATTTCACTCTTATAATATTTATATGTGATTATGAAATCCACAAAACTTATGAAAATCTCATAATTATAAATCAATCTCACACTTGTAAAATGAAATTTAACTCAGAAAAACATGTACACTCTCTCTGTTATATGTCTAAATTCTTCTTTGAAGGAAACTTGGCATCAACTTATATATCATAATACCACACTCTTGCATGAAAAACCAAAATGAATTGAAAATTTGTTCCCACTTGCTCAAACTCATAAATCACTCTTACTGGAAATAAAACCTATAAACAAATCCTCCATTTTAAGAATTAAAGTTTTGATCTAAATCCAAACTCTCACTACCATTATCGTTACTTATTAAACTCAATTTATCTTCTCGTGAATCATTAAAGAAAATAAGTTAACAAGAAAATCATACTACTGTTTTTAAGTCAAAACCAACAAAGGAAAACATTCTAGAGGATGCATCGAGAAAATAAGCTTACGAAATGATACAAAGAAATTTTACTTAAAAACATAAAAGAACCTTACTACTTCAGGTAGTCCTCCACAATGAGATGGTCACAAGATCTAATTGAACAATAAACCATGCATCGAAATAAGAATTATTCCTTATAATTTAATTGGAAACAGAGTTCTTAATTCTCACTGTCACATAACAAAAATCATTGTGTTTATGCTTTCTTACAAAGTCTTTTTATAAAGCCCGTATCATTAAATGTTCAAAGCTTTCTGCCTAGCTTCGCTTAAAAAAAATTACTTAAATTAACTATGAAATATATCTTAATGAAATTTGCTGACGAGTTTCTATTATCAAAGAAAATCATTAGGCATATATGTCATTCCTTGCTCCCCTATTATAGTTGACAAAGTTGACTTGTGCCTTTGACCACATAAGTGGAAGCTTCCTTTATCAATTAAGTTCATGAAAGTAGGAGGGAATCCTTGAGTGCATTGATTTCCACCTTTCCATAAACTTCACTTTCTAGCTGGCACCTTAGAACGTATGAAAAAATGGACCTAGATACAAAGTTAGACATTAGCTACAAATTCATCCCAATCGAGTAGCTAAAAATAATATTAGACTAATAATAAAGAACATTATTAATTTATGAAACAAAATATTATTATATACCTGCCATGTCATAGATTCTATTGTTTATTGCCCATTAAGTGATTGTGATGATAAAAGTGAAGTAAAATAGGTGGAAAGAGGGTGTAAAAAATAAGAAATTATGAGGCTCAAGGTGGGGAACACTCTAGAAGCCCTGTATCTTCTTTTGTTGAGTTACTTGTCCTAAAAGCCTATGTTGGAAAAATTCTCTTGAAGCCCTTTGTGGGTTGAGTTACTAGTCCTAGAAGTCTTGGTTGGACAAATTCTCTGGAAGCCCGATGACAACTATGGGTTGAGTTAGTAGTGCTAGACACGTTGGTTGGAACAAATGCTCTAGACCCTTGGACAACTTGGGTAGTTTCTCATCTGGAGGTTGTTAGTGATGTTTGACCATGAGATGCAATCACAAGTTGATGGTTGAGGTGGTTTGGCCTTCGGAATCCCTTGATGGTTTTGATTAATTCATTTTATGAGCTCCCACATTCATGCTTGGGAAATGGAATGTGTGTGACTCGACAAAAGAAATATTTGGTTCAGCCTGATCTATGGTCAGGTGGTCTGTGGAAGTCCCACACCTAGTATCATCAATAAGAGCTCTCTTCTCCTTAGTATTTTATGGGAAAATATACCTATTTATATGTGGCTTATATGGTTCTTATATCCTTGATATTTTTGTTTATTATATGTTGGTTATGAGTAAGTTTTATGATAGATAAGGTGTATGGCTCTCATAATGTTTTGGTTAATTAGTGAATGTACAATGAATATATGGCTTAATAGATGGTAATGCACTTATTGGGATGAGGCAACAACGCTTCTTAGTGATTCTCAGATAAGTCTGAGACCCCTATGTTCATATTTGTTTTTTAAACTTGTAGAATGTATATTTGTGACATGTTTGATGAAATTCCTGTCATGGATACTAGGGGTGTAATCAAGTACTTATTCAAGAATTTGCATCCTATCATTGTTTTGATGTTATTTTTCATTTCTAAATGTTTCATTACGTTTGGGAAATGGCCCAAGTCCTTGCCCTAATTAAGTGGCACAAAATCCAAAGTCACTCGCACAAAACTACCTAGAAAAGTCCCGAGTCACATGCATGCCTTGTTGTGTGAGTGATTGGAGGGTCCCAGTTGCATGCAAGCCAGTGGCAAGGGAGTGGCTGAGGATTTAATGTAACAAAATGTCATTTTTTCTCAGGGGATGGTCACCTGGATGTGTTAGATGGCTCCTCGTAGTTCTGCTGCCTCTGGAGAAGGTCAGGTTCTCTGTGTTTCATGGGTTCCACTTCGTTAACTGACACGTATGGAATTGAATCATATCATGGTAACTCTTCATCACAGGTTTACCCCAGTTGGCCGATTACTTGGGTAGATGATGGAAGATGGTGTTACAACAATGTAATGTTTTATAAGTATTACTCATTCTATTACCATGCACTTGTCTCTGTAAAGAAAAATTGAGATGTATTTATGTAGACGTGAGTATTTGAGTTATTAAGTGGAGAGCACGATGGAGGTTGCAGGAGGGATGAGCATGAACATGCTGAATGTGTTGGAGTTAACTTGCCACCATGTACATGAAGAGAAGGTCGATATTGATGTCTTAGCTCCACATTGTGCACGAGGAAATTCATCCATCTTCTCCTCACCCGCCGCTAATGGAAATACAAATTATATTCCTGGCACTACCACAACCAGTGGCTTATGCCAAAATAAGAGCAGAAAATCAACATTAGAAGAGAACAAGAATCAATATATTCTGCCAATGGTCGTCATAATCTCTAGTATTGGACAACCACGAAATTTGTGTGCAAATTTTTTCTATATATTTTCCTCATCAAACCCATTGGATTTTAGGTGGTATATAATAATGTGCCAGAAATGCGAAGATGACACACAAGGATTGTAATCAACAAAACTAGATGTTGGAGAAGCCGAAGCGGTCAATTTCTCTCAGACAAAGGGTATTCGAAGCAATATCAAATCTAGGCCATTGGCTAAAAGGTCAACATGGGTTCATCCACCTGAGGTTGAAATAGGAAGCCCTCAGCTAAGTATGTTGAGGTCCCTTTCGCCCTGCCTTATTTTACATTGGTCAGATTGTGCAAAAGTATAAATCCATCACTCCACTCCACCTAATAATCCTCAAAGTGTGGAGATGGCTTTCATTATATGAAATACAAGGCCACCTCTGCACTCCACTCCACACAGACATTTGCATTCATTAACTTTAAACATGCACATTCATTAAATTTACAACTTCTGATTTCTTAAAAATCCCAGATTCATTCAAACATCAAAATGTAAAAAAAATGCAATTATTACATTTTAAAATATAGATACTCTTGATTTATTGCTATGGTTTTATTATAAAAATATAAAACTCCTATACAAGGTACATATAAATCAATAAAAAATTAAAACAAAATTAATAATAAAATAAAAATGATGCTATCCTTATTAAAACATTATATAGGAAATAATATTTTTCTTAATCGTTTTACATGAAAGTGGTAAATAGAAAAGCTATATATTTGCGAGTCTGACTACCACCCTTACTTGCATCCTCTACCGCCTCACAACACTGTCAAGCTTTACCAATTAAATTCTCCCCACTCTGTGTTTCATTCCATCAACTTTGATTCCAGTAGCAATGCCATTAACTTACTTCATCAAAATTGATATTTATAATTTCAATTTATATAGTCTCCCCTGCCAATCACAGTGAAACTTACTTAACTTACTTATGTACTGTAGTAACCCCAATTTCATTTCAATTTAACTAAGAAATATAAGTTGACTATGTTAATTTTTTTTTGGAAAACAATGAATTTTTTTATGAATTTTGTATTCAATTTCTGGAATTTTGCTATAACATTAAAATTTCAAGATTTTAGGTAAGCTAGAGTGATAATGTATTTCAACCATTAAAAAAATATTATTCAAACAGGCTAACTATCAAATTAAAAAAAAAATTGAACCATCCTAACCAAACTATATATTTTCGAAAATATATTTCGTGGTGTGAAATGTTAAGCAACAATAATCATATTACTTAAATGGGTTAACAACATAACGGCGATCATGACCTTACAGCTTCTGGATTTCTCAGAATCCCGTGTTACCAGCTGAATGGTAGGATTTTAATGATTTTCAATATTACAGTCATCATTAAATAAGTTCCGCATGGGAATGATATCTTTACTCCGTTGTACGATCTGAATGCGAGGGTTTCCATGACGAAGTTTCAATCATCATTAAATACGTTCACATGGGAATGACGAGTTATTTATCCATACACTTACGTGGAAGCCTTCAACAAAATTGCGTAGCTCCAGAGCAGAAACGTTGGTATCGTAACCAATTGAAATTTTTCCCAAAGCAGACACGTTATAACCGTTACTATTTGAAATTTATTGCAGACAACACACAGCAGTGTTACATTTATCCCAAGATTGTTTGATGTTTAGGGTTCGGTTACATTTCATTATACAAAGACGGTCATAAGTATTGTTATTAATTATGCAAATACAACCGCAGGTAGGTATTGTTATTAGCCATGGGAGTATGTTTAGATTTGTAGTAAATGGATTTTATTTTAGGTAAAACCGATCAAGATTGGTGTTGATGAAATTTTTTAGTAAACGTTCAGTTGTTGAATGTTATCTTGTTTTCCACTGGAATTTTGTGAGATACTTGTTATTGAAATTTGGTTAATTTTTATTAAAATTTATACGGAGAAAAGATATCAATTTTAAATATTTAGTTTATATAGTAAAGCTATCAATTATATTATTTAAACCATTTTTAATGAAATTAAAAAATATATATTATTTTTATAATCTAAATTTGATCTTTTACAAAATGTTATATTTTAAATTGATCTTAATATTTTTCGAAAAAATTCAGCCGTTTTTTATTAAATAGGAGATTTGAAAGAAACTGATCATTAAAAGATGAGAATTTGACACAATTTATTCCTCAAAATTATAGAATTTTAATTTAACTATAAAAATTTATTAGAATGATAAAATTTAATCTCCATGAAATATTTTACCATTTTTTTTGTAATATTGAGAAATCAAATGTTAATATTTCCTTCTAAAATAGTTATATCATTTTTGTCTTTTTAATCAAATTCATTAATTAAAACTAATATGATATGAAATGAATTATGTTTTTATTTTTTTTATATGTGATGTCTTTTATTTTTATTTTTGTAAGTTACAAGAACATTGCATTAATAAAACAGATATTAGTCATCCACCACCACATGCCTAGAGCATGGTGTATCCAAAGAGTTTGCTTGTTTCTCGATGCAAATTAAAAAATTCGTTGTTGACTAGCGAGGGAGCCTCTATAACCACTGGGAGCTACGCCCGCCTCTCTATACAGTTCAAGGGTTAGTGTGGGGGATTTGAACTCGTGACCTTCAGTACGGAGCCCGCCTTTCTAAGAAACTTCACCGCATTGTGATTACCAATTCGCCTACCCGTGGAGCTCACCGAATAAAAATTAAACCCAACACAAACTAATTAATTTAAATTTCAAAAATTCATATTAATAAATAATAATATTATAAAACTTATAATAAAATAAAATATGAATACATCATTAAAAATCAAAATTCATATTAATAGATAATAATATTAATAAAACTATGGTAAAATAAAATATGACTACATCATTAAAAATCTTGTTATATAACAGTTATTTTTATTCTTAAAAAAACCATTATAAAATTTACTTTATTTTAATTTTTTCCTTTCTTTTAACTTTATAAAATATGGTAACAATTTGATTTATACAATAAAGTTGAAATATGAATATGTACACTTACCCGCAATGTAATTTATAACTACGTGAATATATATCAATAAACTTGTTAAGAAACAACGGTGACCCAGTACAAAGTAAAGTCGGGCACCACTTTGGTCACCAACATTTGTGCCTTATCCATCTGTTAATAGGGAGAAGCTAAACTTTTCGATCGACCCTAAGGTTCTCCATAGCAAGGGTTGAGTGAATCTCCTACAACGTGTCCGAAAAGGATAGGTAACTGCTCACATAGCACGTGCCCAAAAATGATAGCTAGCTGCTCACGTATCGTAAACAACCAGCACACTCCGGGTACGAAGATTCCATAGATGAGAATAACTCGCGTATCATCGATATTGACTCGTTACCTAAGGACTAATCCCGTGCACTCCAACTGGTCTACAACACTGATTTTTTTTATATACTCACCGGGCCTCCGAGAGCCGAGCGACGAGGCCATACTGTGTTTGTTTGCACCAACCATACTTCCATAAAAGGAACATCCAAGATGGTCAGATCTTCCTGGTGCTCGAAAGAAATGCTCAACCAGGGGCCTTGGAGTGCCGAGGAGGATATGATTCTATCGGAATACATTCGAATTCATGGCCAGGGTAGATGGAGTTCTGTTCCCCAAAACACAGGTGAATCTCAATAAATCCATTAAACTTGTATATAAATGTAGACGTCATTGCATGACCAAATAAGTTGAATTTGTTTTTTAGGGCTAAAGCGGTGTGCAAAGAGCTGTAGACTACGTTGGGTGAATTATGTTCGTCCCAACATTAAGCGGGGCAACATTTCCGCCGACGAGGAGGAGCTCATTTGTCGACTGCATCGCCTTCTTGGGAAGAATGACTGAACATGATCTGATCTATTCATAAAGTAAAATCTTTGAAAACTGGCAGAGTAAGAGTGAGCATGCATGCAGGTGGTCGCTGATAGCAGGACGACTGCCTGGCCGGACAACTAAGGAAATTAAAAGGTACTGGAACTCACATCTAAAAAGAAAGTTTTTAATAGATGAATCGCAATTCAAGATGATACCAAAATCTCCTTCTCACATAGAAAATCAGGTCTTGAAACCAACCCCCGTCAGACTAACAACTGTGGTTAGGCACAGTGAAATGGAAACTGCAAACGGCTGTAGTAATCACTTATGTTCAGATCATGTCCTCAAATTGTCTACTATTGAAGAAAATGCAAATTATTCCATGTCGGGCTATAACCTACATGGATATGATTCCATCCCAGAAGATGATTCGGAGAGGATTGGCTTTCCGATGGCAAATGTTAATCTGGTTGAAACACGTCAAGCTAGAAACTCCATGTCGAGTGTAGGTGACCAGCAATCTCCCCATTCAGATAATTTTGCAGCATATGGAGCTACAGGAGCCTAGGGTTCCTCTGGTCTGCAAGAAACATCGTATCCAGACTTTAATCTAGTTTCTTCTCCATCCATGTGGCCCGATTTTGGATTACAAGAGTTTTACATGGGATTTCCAACGTCATTGGACGCAGCAATGAATGAGCTTGAGTATGAAGATATGTATTTTGATCAAAGCAATTCGAAGGCTATGGTCCGGATGGTCAAGGAATGGAAGATTTTTATAGCAATGAGATTGGAATGATTAACTGATTGATAATAATGTGATTAGTAATAATCTTATTTATTGTTCTAATATTTGTTCGGCATTGGCCAATTTACGGTTAAGTAGCGTATGCATTGAAGTACGGTTAAACTCAGTATTTTCAACATTTAAATTTACTAAATAGGATAGAGAGTTTAATTTACAGAGGAAAATGGTTTTTTAACCATATTTTTTCTTGTTAAATTTAATTAAAATTGGCTATAGATTTTTAAAAACTTGATCTTAACTTGTTTAATTTATATAATTAAAGTACCTTATTAGTTTTTTAGAGTGATAAATCTATTTATATTCAAAAATATATTTAAAGCAACAAAAAAATCATAATTTTGTTTAAAATTATATTACTAAATTCAAATGAAAAAACTATTTCTTTTGGACTACCCTATATTTTCCAATTTTTCAAATTATAATTATAATTAGAATTTAATAATTAAAGGACTACCCTATATTTTCCAATTTTTCAAATTATAATTATAATTAAAATTTAATAATTAAAATACATGTCTTATTGATCATTTATTATAAATTTTATTATTATTAAACTAAATTTATACAATTAATTTATAACGTAAAGCTATTTAATTTTGAAAAAATAAATATAAATAAACGTTTATTTAAATTAAAATCACTTTGATGAAGTTACACCACAATGTATATCAATATTCTTTTATTAATTTACTTTGGTAAATAAGAAAATTTACTCAATTATGTATAAATTTTTTGAAATATTTAAATTTATAATAATTTAATTATTAATTGATAAAAAAACATTTCTTTCAAAAAAAAAAATTTATTATATCTTATTTACTCATTATTAATAATGAAAACAAAGCGTATTTTTTGATATGAAATGATTTAGCATTACTAATTAAAAGAAATTGTAAAACTTTAAAAAATAACTGTTAGTTATTTGAAGGAATTCCTAATTAATTAAAAATAATAATTTTAAACCTTCCCAAAACCATATTAATTTTTATTAATTTAAAATATCTCAATGATAATAATTTAAAAAACAAAACACATATGTCGGAAATAGCTAAACCTATAAACAAAAGACAAATACAATAATATTATTCCCAAATGGTTCTTTAGAACCATCACCATCATCATGGAATTATAACTTGCATGCTAAACTTAAATTAATAGAAGTATTTTAGTATATTAAGTAAAAATGAAATGAACTTAATCAGGTAATAACGATAAAATATATTAGAATGTTTATTTATATATATTTATATACAATTAAAAAAATCCAGTGCTCTTAGTAACATTACTCAAAACATTTTGGAACATTATCAACAATATAATGCATGTTGCAGAGGAGATGCATAAATCATCATCATATGAAGTGCAAACTAGAGCGGCTAAGCATAAATCATGACTACAGTGGTAGCCACGTTATAATTATATTATTAGAAGCACACTAAAATACTGTATTTGTCATATTCTTAGAAGTATATAAATATGGACGCATGCAATTATATAATATAAAATAGTGTAGTTTTTTTAGTAATATAATTAAGAGTGGGTTTACACTATTTTATTTTAATGTATAAAAAGAATGATTTATATTGGATTATTATATGATTTATTATGTTTATATATTTAGAATTAGAAAAATCTGAGTTACTTTGAGAATTTTGATTAGCGAATTTTAGTTTTTAGAATTAGGGTTTAAGGAATTATTTTGAGGCTTTAAATGATATTTTTTGGAGGTAAAAAATTTGTGTTTAAGAACCAACTCAGTGATGATATTTTACATTATGTATGAATGCAAAAATTATGTCTCCCAAATGTTCACGTATTATGATTAACCACCATAATTTGAGAAAATGTAATGTCAACCTCTTTTTACTCATGGAAATGGATCTAACTATGTGGTAACTATGAATAAGACTTTATAAGAGACAAAGGTGTGAATCTCCTTAAGAGTTGGAGTCGTGCTTAACCCCTAGTTAGCTATTGGGCTTCTTTATAACTATGCCACTATTTTCTTTTTATCATTTTTATTCATGACAAAATATAACATAGTAGCCCCACCTTTTAGCTAGGTTTTCCCCTAATAGAGTTTCTGGAGTATATATATTCATTCATTGTCCATGGTTTGTGTTTTTACTTTATTGTTTTCTATTTTTTACATTTTATCTATTTCATGCATAAATAAAAAATAGCTAATAATAAATCAAGAATCTAAAGGAATTAACCCTAGCTGGTATGGATTTCATTTTACATTTAATAGATTTGTTGTGATCAACCATCCAATGGAATATCCATGATAGTTCACATAAAATATTGATATAAAATGGGGTTTCTTTGTGTATCTTGTGGGAATTTGTAGGGGATCCAAGAAACAATTTGAAGACGAAGCTATAAAACCCGACCCATGATTGATAAATATGTTTATAATAAACCTGGATATATAGGAAAACATATAGTCTCAAGGTTTTGGGAAATACCAAGAGGTATGAGGTTTTTGTATGTGAAAGTTGGTGTATGGTGATATATCATACAAATAATAGGACACACGAGTTTGCTCGCCAGATATCACGACATCCTAAATGTCTTGGAGGCATTGTTGGTAAGATAATTTGGGAAGTTGGATCCACAAGTTCCCCCAATATCTAGCTATCATACCATATTTGACTTCTCAAAAGCAATGTTTTTGCAATACCAGTGTTTACCTTTATAACCTAGATTCCAAATGGATAATCAAATGGGGAATTTTTGGACACTGATTTGTTGTCTCCTAGGGATGTGACTACTATATTTGATGCAACATATATTTTTCCACAAATGTTTTCCACCTTTTAACTATCTCAACCATAATTTAGCATCTAAAACTATAGTCAGTCTCTCTGGGTCACGAAGACCTAATCCTTCTTTGCTTCTAGGAAGACATAATTTATGCCAAGAAACAAATGCCCACATCCTTTCTGTTTTAGCCCCTCCCCAATAAAACGATTTTTAATAGTGTGGATATGGTTAAGCTCAAATTTAGGCACTCCAAGGGATGAGAAACGACACATAGGAAGTACTAGTAATATAAATTTAAGGAGCATCATCCCACCTACATTGTTCAAGGAATGAAATGTTTAACAATACAATCTATTAGAAAATTTACGGATTAGATATATCCATATATTACCCAAAAAAGAGTTAGAGGATAAAGGGAATCCCAAATATTTTGAATAAATTACATTTTGAACAAAAAAATGCCTCGTGATATAACCTTAAATTATGAGAGTAGTATTTTGAAAGAAGATTTCATATTTAAGAGTGTTTAACTATGTACCTAAAATAACCATAAATTCTTCTAGAACATTATAAAAAGATTTAGGCTCTTTAACAATGGGTGTACCCATTGTCATATTTTGATCTACAAAATGTTGGTGTGAGGATAGACCTATCGAGTCAAAAAGGAAAAGTCCTCTGATTTTATCATCTACCACAACTTTTTATAGAGATCTACTAATCCCTCAACTATGAAAATTAGGATGAACTATGAGAGAGGATCACCTAGTCTCATACCTCTAAAGGTATTGAATGTGGAGGAAGAGGATCCATTTACCAATATTAAGAAGAAAGTGAAGGAGTTCAAGGAAAGAATCCAATGGACTAATTCATGAGGAAACCAAACGCAAGAATAATTTTATAAATGTAAGTCTATGTTGAGCTTGTCAAAATCTTTAGATAGATCCAATTTGATTAACATCATTTTAGTTTGATGGATAACATGGGCCACCTCATTCACTACCATTATTCCATCAAAAAAATTCTTACCTTCCACATGGCTTCAATTCTCTTTGGAGATGAGAGATGGAAGTATTAGCTTAATTCTATTAACTATCACTTTGGAGATAATTTTGGAGATAGTAACACAAATATAAATAAGGAAAAAGTAGTTGGGATCTTCATATCATTCTTATTTTGGAGCCAAATATAGCATAGTGGCATTGAGATATGGGAGAATTGATCATGTTTTCCTCGATTCTTCAACAACTACCCAAATTTTTTCCTTTATTAAAAACTAGCACACTTGGTAGAAGTTATTGGTAAATCCGTTAGGTCATGGATTTTTGTTCGTTGGAATTCAAAATACTTCCATTTCCACCACCTCTATATAGACCAACCTAATTAGGGCTTCAAGTTTTTCTATACTAACCAGAGTGAGTATTCAACTAACAATATTAATTAAGGATTCATCTCAATTTTGATGCAGTTCTAATAGGAGAATCTTGTAATATTAGAATAAATCCTCTATGATGGCCTCACTCTTTATTATTTTGGTTCCATCTAGTTCATTGTGTAAATAGATATTGTTTCTAGTGTGATAATTAATCATAGATTTATGGAAAATTTTAGTATTTAACTCATATTCTTTGAGCGATAAAATTCATGAGTTTTGATGTGACGAGATTTCTTCTTGATCGGTTTGATTTTAATATTTGTTTATGAGGCTTGAATTTTCTTTGGATAAGGTTATGATCTTCCTTCCATTACGATTTACTATTGTAATTCCCAAATGCACTCTTCCAATAGCCCATGTGTCTAAAAGGTGTCCCCAAATTCTGATTTGTTCCAATTTGGATGGAACCCCTTAGATGTTTTAACTTTTGTGGGAATGATCAAATAATTGAACTTGCATTCATGTCATAAATCAACCACCAAGTTTTTTCTTTATCAATAAAGGAGGGGCCTAGAAGCCAAACAATTTCAAAGTAGAAGGGCCTATTGTTTGCAAAATATTTGAAATCGAGCATGAGGAAGATTGACCAATGATCTAATCCTCTGCAAGGAGGGATGGATGATTCCAAGAAGAGATCTTTATCCATATGGGATTTAGAAACCAAAACAATGGTTCAAACTAGAGGTAACCTATTGTATACCTTTGTGCTGGTTATTTTAACTGAATATTGCATTGATTTTATCCAAATCCACCAACTTTAATATTCGTAGAGTTTCTTTGAAGACCTATTTTTCCTGAGCCAATTATTGTATCCCTCCCTTTTTCTCTTCAAGGGACTTAATTAGTTTGAAGTATCCACCTACAACCCATGGAGATTCATCCATCATAAGATGATTCCCGCTGATAGTATGAGGGGGCCTTTCTTTTCTCATGGGATATGTGATCCATAAATATAAGATATGAATTCCTCTTCATTCGATCCTAATTTAGCAATTAGGATTATGGTGGCGGATAAAAAAAATATAAGATCTACTCCTTAAAGTTTCTAGAAAATGGCAAGCCCTCTTTCTTGTCCATCCACATCAATGGCTACACTTTGGACTCATTTACAACCTTTGCAAACTATCGCTGAGACCCTTTCACTTGAGAATTTAGTTTCCTAGAGCATAATAATATCAGGTTGATCTTGATAACCTCTACTTTTGAGAAGCCTCTATTTCCTTTACAATAGAAACCTCACATGTTATAGGAAATTATTTTCATTGAGTAGAGGGAGTGGGTGTGGAGAAAGTATTTGTGATTAGTTTTATTCTAATTGAGTTTACCGTGATTTCACATGATTCCTAAAGGTGATTATTTTTTGTTTAATGCCCTCTACACTTGTCTTCCTAGAAAATTGATATCGAGATTGGATGGGGAGGAATTTGCTACTATTATATGTAGACGAAGATTTGTCATGTATTTGATTAGTGCTTGTTTGATTATTTAGACTTGGTGTTCTAAGATAACCTTGGGATATTTTGTTTTCCAATCTACTCCCATTGTGTGGAGATCAAGGCAATCCTATTCCGTTTTTTCTCATCCTTCTGAGGTATCCTGTGATGGAACTTCTTTCATAAAAACTTTATTGTACATGATTATTGTAGTTTCAGGGGTTCTCTTTGTGACTCTTATTTCAAGTGGAGAAATGCTAATTTTATCCTTTCCCTAGTTTGTCATATAGATCTTTTAATAAGGGCTTAGTTAGGGTTTCATAGCTATTTTGAGTCGAGAGATATTGATCCAAGCCTTTAGAATCTTGAGACTTGGGATGTTTGTACGTTGGTTTACCAAACTAAAACCATTTTTTTCTTGAAGGGAATCTCATCCTTGTGGAGGATGTGGCTATTATGACAATTCTTAAAGACATGTCCATATTCATACCACCATCTACAGCAAAAATGTTTATGCTCATAGTCCAATGGTTGTTTCCATACCTTGTCCATATATTAAATATCAATGGATGTGGGGAGGGGTTGAGAAATATCCATCTATACTCAAATGTGATCATAAGAGGTGTAGTTTCCCCTTTTTGTGATGGTGAGGCCTTGAAATAATGCTTGAACACAATTCCAATTGCATTTTGGAGTTTCCTCTTCCCAAAATTCTATAGGGACGGTGTAGAGGTGGATCTAGAGATAGGTTGTTGCTATAAATTTTTCCTTGTTAGGAGTGAATTTCTCCTTCTAGAATCTGAGATACAATCATGCTGAATTGAAAAAGCATGGTCCTATATGGTCATGTTGTGGTAGGAAATGGAGGTCCTTCTCGTCCTGTCCCCCACGTGAGGAAATTCAGAGAGAAAATAAAACCAATGAAACTCTAGGAATCACCCAGTAGTATTTTTCATTCCATATTTACATTTTCCAAGGAAAAAATACTAATTTAAAAGCATCCACTTTCATTCAATCTACCCAATGTTTTAACCAATTTAGCAATGTGAACATGGTATATTATTATAGACTTGCCTTCAAAGAATAAGGACGTTCATTAGAGTCTAATTTTCTTTAACTAATGTATTTCTCACCAAGTGCACAATGGCCCCATCATATCAACTTCAACTTTGATGATATCATCAATGGCGTTGACAATCTTAGGATGTACATAATGAATTTTAGGCGACCTCCTCCTTTCGAAGGCATGTTCCCTCTCCATATTGACTCAAGGTGGATTTTAATAATCTTACTTGGTGCTAGCATCCTCAATAGTTTCCTTGGGGGAGTAGTAGTAATAGTAGGAAGCTCCTCAAGAAGCAATGGAAAAAATGGGAAACATTGAGGAACATCTCCTACTGGCCAAAGATTGGCCTTCATAATTGGTGCTTGTGCTTAACATGATTTAGCACAGTTCCTTAATTTTCTTTGCCTCTAAGAATGATAGTAAAATTAATGAGTAAGTGATAGTCATTATAGTCTATAACTTCATTAATATGAGAAAGAATACGTCCTTCCTTGACTTCAACACCATGTTATACTTAATACAATCGCCTTTGACTAAACCGAACATCCACATCCTATAATCCTTTTATATACGCTAATTCATCACTAAATACCCATTTATAAACTAAAACCAAAAAAATTATAATAAAATTTGTAATCTTTTTCAATTATACTATTCCATGAGGCACTCACGTCTCTTTCTCTAAATCATTTTCATATTCTACCCATCATAAAACCCAAATACAATAATCCTAATAAATACCAATTCTCATAGTGTCCAGATTTATCCAACAAAATCATCTAAAATTATGCCCTTCGAAAAAAACATCACCCCGGGAGTAAAAGCGAAACGAAGTGCACATTGGCCCAAGCATAAATGCAATTGAGCAAGAATTTATCTTTGCAAAAATCAAAATTAAAACATACTTCGTATGCAATAAAGTATAAAACAATAAAAAAATACTTAGTATACTTAATATTAAGGAGACCGGATTATATTATATCGCAGAAATATTACTGCAAATATGAAATCTATCGAAAAGTCTTGTGCCATTGATACATTGCACATGGACATAAAAATAGCTGGAGAGAGTATCTTGAAATGAAAGTTGCATATAGCTCGTTATCCTTTCGTGTAGATTTCACATATATTACAACACGCTCCTCCTTTCCTGGGGATCTAGCTCAGTGTCTTCACGTTGCACGTTAAATTTCAAAGATACGACAGCGTATCGAAAGTCACATTTCGTTGTCTTACCCAATAGAATCTTGGATGAGAATTTGGAGATTATCGGCTCGCTGTCAATCACACTTTCACTTGTGTACTCACACTTATTCGGTAACCTTAATTTCAATTTAAGTATTAATATAAAATATAAAATTATAAATTTAAAAATGTAAATGGATTTTTTAATTTTATATATTAATAATTTTTAAGTGGTGGGTAGGATTTAACCTTTGTAGAATATTTTTCAACATTCAAAAAGTTTAAATATATATTAGTTATGTTATTGTAACATTTTACAGGCTAATATTCTCTATGATAAAGCAGAAGTTGTATATATATATTTATTTATATGATAATTGTTTTAATATAATAATAATAATAATAATTGTTTTTCTTGTGGAAAAAATAGTAATTTCTTTATTGATGAGAAATTACATTTTGCAAATGCGTTGCATATATAGTATTAAGTTGTGCATGTCAAAAACCGAAATTAGCAACTGTTCTTCCGCCACATGTGTAAGGCAGTTCAAAATATAGTCTATCAGCATGCTATGGTGCTCTTCGCAGAGAGCCCTTTGCTGATTTTTAAACATAAGATAACAGTATGAATAATTACATATGATTGTTCAGTAAATAGTTGGGGCCAAAAAAACTAAACTTGAATAAAATTGTTTATGTTCCAGGTTCTATAAACGGCATGTGATAGTACTGATAGGTGTTGCCGTCTCTTTCCTCTTCGATCAACCAAGAAGCGTCATCCATGTACGCAGCCTCCTTGGATAAGAGGTTAGCAGTTGAGTTGCATTCCCCGTAAATATGGCGGCATGAGAAGGCATCAAAATTTGATATAAGTCTATGAGTTTCTTCGAGGATATGTTTTAAAGAGTATGCATTGCATTGATATTTTTTGTTAATCGAGTTGCATACGATTTGAGAGTCTCCAAATAGCTGTAAATGTAGGTAGTGTTTGGACAAATCAAAGAATATAAGGTTTTTGGCCGCAAGGAGTTCACCAAAATTGTTGGTCCCTCTACCCAACCCCTTTTGTATTCTAAAGGTGTGGGATACGGATAGATGGAGTATTGCACCCCCTCCACAGCCTACCTCCTGGGCTGATCCATCGAAGTAAGCCCATGGATGAGCTGTATTGATTACTTTCGATGTTAAGTTCCTATGGGTAGGCTCAGGGTCCTCTTCGGGAATGGAACTGTAGTCGGCTAGGAGTCTGGTTGTAATGGAGGGCCAATGGGGGATTTTTTGAAGGAAGATTGGTTGGTTCCTGGCAATCGAGATGGCCCAGCTTATTAGAAGTGAGATGTTCTTTTCTTTAATGGAATTAGATAAGCACCAATTGTTCCATGCCTTAGAGAAATATGTGCCCTGCAAAGATGGCACCAGAATGGGCCTGAGAAGATATTTTCATTAGATTGGTCCCTGTCGAGACTTTATTTCGGAGGATGGACCACATAATTAACTTTGATCCGGGGGAGGGGGGGGTGGCTTCAGCTTCCACTGCTGCTTCCACCACTGCTCCAAATCTTCTAGCTTGTGCCGCTCCATCAACACTTTGTAGTGTGTCTTGGGGGAGTATACTCCATGCTTAGCGCATGCCTAGATAAGCTCATCTTCTCCCTTAGTTAGTCTTATGTGTGCCTCTGTCAGAGCATTGGTGTAATCCCTCCACTCTTGCTGCTAGCATCGGGGTTTGTTCATTTCATTGACTGTTTTCCAGGCTTGCTGAAGTAGAGAGGTGTGTACCTCATTAGCAATATGACTGATATGTAATATGCCTTGGTCCTGTAGATGTCCTCTCATACCCTTTGTGAGCCTGTGTGTATTGCTACAACCCACCCAAGGGTCTATGCATATCTGCACCTTAGCGCCCAACCTGATCCTTCATGTCAGACCATTTCGTAGAAGCTCCTTTGTGTTATTTAGTGCCTTCCAAATAATAGAGATGTTATTATTCCTAGTGTCTTTCATAATCCATGCTAGCACACTTGAGGGATATATGTATTTTGACATAGCCACCTTCGTCTAGAGACTATTGTTGTTAAGCAGTTGCCATCCTGACTTAGCGGCCAAGGCTTGTGAGAAAATATCCAATGTCTTGATTCCCTAACCTCCCAAGCCTTTCGCTAGTGCCAATGACTCCTAGCTTGACCAAGTAAAAATTTTGTGACTGTTTCCCTTTCCACAAAAAACCGTAGCATATGTTTTGGAGGCGAGCCAAAATACCTCGAGGGATCCAAGCCAGTGTCATCTAGTAAATCAGGGCTACTTCTAGGATAGCCTTAATGAGGATCATCCTCCCTGCTCTGGAAAGGTATTTATGAAACCAGATATTGAGCCTCATCTCCGCTTTTGAAATGAGCCATGTCAAGTCTGTAATCATATAGCCGAGCCATTTTAGTGTGTACCCAAGATACCTCAGCCCTTCTTCGGGGGAAACTTCTGCAAAGGTAAATCTTCTAAGAGCATACTGTAGCTCATGATGGGAGCATCCGATGGCTGTGATTGTGTATTTTTCCTCGTTTAAGACCATGCCCATAACTTTTAAGAAAATTCCTAGTGAGAGGTGGAAGGAGGTGGAGTCCCTGATTCCTCCATTAAGGAGAAAAAGTACATCATCCACAAATAATAAGTTGGTGAGGGTGCACTCTTTAGTGATTTTAATTCCCCTTATTCACCCTTGTTTGCAATCCTCTCCAGTAGTTCTATTGAGGCCCTCAATGAGAAGGAAGAGTAGCCGGGAAAGGGGACAACCTTGCCTTAATCCTATTTTCGAATGAAAAAAGGGGAGGCAGAGTTGTTGATAAGCATACTGTAAGATACATTTGTAATACAACATAGGATCCACTTGATGAAAGAGTAGTGGAAGCCTAGATGGGTTAACAGGATGTGGAGGTAGAGCGAGTTGCCACAATTGAAAGCTTTAGATAGGTCGATTTTCAAGATCATGCCTTTGAGTCTTTTGGTTTGAATGGAGTGGAGGAGTTCCTGAGCTGTGCTGGTAGCCTCATGGATTTGTTTGTTCTGTGAAAATGCAAATTGTTCTGGGGACATATGTGAAGATAGTATGGGCTTAAGGTGATTAGCAATGATTTTTGCAATGATATTGTATATGTAGTTGCATAAGGAAATAGGCCTGAAATCATCATAGGTCAAGGGATTATCAGTTTTGGGGATGAGGGCAATGAACATGGAGTTGAAGCTTTCTCACATTCTTCCCGTCGTTCGACATTCCTCTATCAATCTCAGGAGGTCTGAACCTAGTATATCAAAGAAAGCTTAGTAGAATTCAACTGTCCATCCATCTGGTCTTGGACTCTTGTGTTTTTCTAGCCATTTGAGGGTTTCTTCTAGCTCTCCCAGGGTTACCTCCTTAGTTAGGTCCTGCTCTGTTTCTTCATCCACAAATCTAGAGAAGGATTGAGCAATGCACATGACTTCTACCAGGGTGGAAATTAAGGGTTCCTTGTAAATCACCTTGAAGTGAGCACTTGGTAGGCTTGCTAGTTCCGTAAAAGTTTTAATGGGGTTTCCATGTTCATTCTTGAGTTCCCAGATGGTGTTGATCACCTTTATCCCATTTGCATGTCTATGAAAGAACATGGCATTATCATGTACCTCTTTGAGCCATATAACTCAACTACGAAGTCTCAAGCTCTCCTCCCTGTCTTTCATAATTTGTCTCCTTTTTTGAAGGAGAGCGGCCATTTTCTCCTTTTGTTCCTGGGAGCTTAAAATACCTTCTGAGCCCTCCTCCATAGTAGCAACTGCTTGCTCTGCTAAATTGAGTAGTTGGTCCTCTTGTTCTCTTTTCCTCAAGGCTCACTCTTTTGAGAGAGTCTTCAATTCTTGAATGTTGTGGGCAAACCCTTCTGCAATGAGGCCCTTTGAGCCCACTGGATGAGCCTTCCAATAATCACTTACTTCCTTCATGTACCCAACATCCTTCAACCAGGTGGTGTTGAACTTAATAGGGGCCTTAGGTTTATTGCTGACAACTTGTAATTCCAAATAGATAGGCCTATGATTCGATAGCCCCCCAAGCCAACCCATTGTCTAATGTGGTAACCTCTATTGATTAGAGATTCTCTAATGAGGAAGCCATCTAATCTTCTAGCCAGGCTAGCCTCTCCTGTTCTATTATTCCTCCAAGTGGGCTGGATTTTAGCAGAAGGTATATCTATAAGATTATGGGTGTCCAACAATTTCTCAAAAAATGCTGACAGAGTGTCCATTTGTGCCTGTTGTCCCAAAGACTCTGCGAACGCCATATAGAAGTTTAGACCACCTCCGAGGATGACATTGTCACCTTGCAAGGTAGAGGAGGTTAACAGTTTCCTCCAGAAGACAGCCCTATCTTGGCAAGGTCCATATATATTGAAGATCCCGAAACTAGCTTCTAGAGTGGACGAGTATATGTTTACTCCCAAAAATCCCAAATCCCCCAAGACATTTAGCAGCTGTGTGGACTGGGTGCATATTCCTAAGGTGACCCCTCTAGATCTTCCCATCGCATCGAGGGAGTGGAAAGACCAGCTCGGGAGCCAGGATTCTATGAGGGGGCTGATGGTGCTAGTTGGTCATAGTGTTTCTTGGAGAAAGATAATGTCCACAGGTTCCAAATAAAATAAACACCTCAGGGCTAGTTTTTTCTGGGGCTGGCCAGCCCCCAATAGTTGAAAGAGAGTATCTTCATGGAGGGGGGGCAGATGGGTTGTCCTCTGCTCTAAGACCCAAAGGGATGGTTTTCTATCTGCTTGATGCAATCTCTTCCCTGACCTGATGTTTTATCTTGGTGAGCTTAGGGAGAAATGGAAGGGAATGACCCCAAAACCAACTGTGTCCTTGCCTTATGAATGGATCTTTGAGTGTGTAGCATATCGATGGTTGGTGCAGGGGGGGAACACATGAGAGGAGGGAGAGAGGGCTGCCGGGAGGGTAGGTTAGGGAAAGGGTGAAGTGGAGGGAGGGGGTGCAATGGGGTAGTGTTGATTAGGGAGGGAGTGCAGCATGGGAACAATGGGGGAAAGGGAGACCATAGGGGGAAAAGAGAGCAAGTTGAAACACCCTCGGGGGGAGGACTAACATGAGAATGCATAACAGATGCCAAAAGAATATCAAAAACAAAGAAATCAAAAGGGGAAGTACAATAGATCGTACCCACGGTGAAAGCATCCTCTGAAGTCGCTCAAGCTCTCGTCAATGGAGGAGAGGGCAGCTAGAGTGGAGCTTTACCACACTTCTTTCTAGGGCCAAGATCCGCTTCTTCAGTTACCTCTACTACACCTTGCACTAGTTGCTCCACATTCGCCTATGGTCGCTATGCGGGCTCCATGGGGATCTTAGTATTCCAAGCATTTTCATGGGGCTTTTGTCCCCATTTGGGGATTAGAGGGCAGTCCTTATATACATGGTTGACCTTATGATAATGTTGACATCTTTAGGCCACTCCTTCGTAATCCAAAATTTGTTTTCTACTGAATTCTGCCACTGGATGGTAATGAATTCTTACAGAACCCCCTCGTATCCATGTGCACCAAAATTATGGAATAAGCCATCTTTCCCATAACGAGGTAGGATTTATCCAAGCCCATATACGAACTCAGCAAATTCCCAATTCGCTTGAAGATCTCATCCGACAGAAATGAGGGCGGAGCCCTAGTAGCCTGACTCAAATTGGCTCAGCCCCCATTTGTTCAGATTCAAGGTCAAAAAGAGGTGACCATTGCTTCAAGAGAACCGATGCATGATCGAAATGCCAGTAAGAAGATAATACCCAATTTGTATTGCCCAGCTAAGCAAACCTAAAGGAAAATCAACCCCGCACAAATGTATGGACAGTGGGTAGGTCTACAAGTTGATGGCCCCATACTTCATGCACATAAGCCTTTAGTCTTTCTATTGTATAATTTTTTCCCTGAATCCTTCCTACCAGAACCCTATCAACAATATCCATGGAACTTGCCAGCTATATATCTTCCTCCAACCTCAGGAAGATGTCGTCAATCTTTGATCTGAAGCACCTAACCTTCTTGCGGGGTCTCGCTTCGTCAGTTGTAGGCTCCCTTGAGTACTAGCTATGTCTTGGGTTAGTGTGATCCTCAGGGCGAGGGGGTGGGGCTGATGGAGGGCCATCTAAGAGAGTCGGGGGGATGGTGGGACCTCCGAAAGGGTTAATAGGATTGTGGGATGAGGATGGAGTAGCCAAAACAAAGGGAGCTGACAAACTGTTTAAGATGGAAGAGGGTCAACCCATGACTCTAGGAGGTTAGGGTTTAGATTGCTGAAAACAATGATGCCAGTAGGGTAGAGAGGGATGGCTAGGTCGAGGGAACATCTGGCGAGATGACCAGGTGGTTGAACGAATCTGAGATTAGAGGTAGGTCGGTAATGGCCTCATTTAGCTCACAACTAAATGGAATACGGTCCTCCCTTGAGGTATTCGGTGAAGTCCAGATAGATCCTTCCAGCAGCAGGTCCTCCGAATAACCAACAAGATTGAGGTCCATTGTTGTCGAGCAGTCATGTGTGCCAGCTATCTCTAACCGCCAAGGAAAGTACGGTGATAGCAAGAGGGATGGCAACCCCAAACAGAGGGCTTGAAACCAATAATAATATAATAATATTTCGAAATAAATTTATAATTTAATTATTTTTTATTTATATTTTAATTAGATAATTTATTTTGGAAAATAGATTTTTTCACTTTAATATTCATAATATTATACATATATTAATGGTTTAAATTACTTCTAAATATTTATGTTCTTTTTATTTTAATTAAGTTAATTATTTTGAAATTTGTTATGAATAAGTGTCATACAAAGTGACACTACTATGCCCAAGGGTACTTTTAAGACAAGAAATTTTTTGTATTAAAAAGTCACTTTTTATTTTAGTTATTTTATATTAAAATTTAATATCAATTGAATTTTCTTGAAGATAAAATTTAACAAAAACAATTTGAGACAAATATTTTAAGGCAAAATTTTATATTTAAGACAAAAATAGTTTAAGACAAAAATATTTTAAGCCAAAATTTTAAATTTAAGACAAAAAGAGTTTGAGACAAAAATATTTTAAGACAAAATTTTATATTTAAGACAAACGCAATTTAAGAGAAAAATATTGTAAGACAAAACTTTATATTTAAGACAAAAATAGTTTGACACAAAAATATTTTAAGATAACATTTTATTTAAGGAAAAAATAGTTTAAGGCAATTTTATTTTAAGACAAAACTTTATATTTAAGACAAACAATTTGAGACAAAAAAAAAATTAAGACAAAACTTTACATTTAAGACAATGACCACATAAGATGAAACCCATTAAAGACAATTAACAATTAAGACAAAAAAATATCAATTAAGAATTGGCTATGAGGATACCTTTGCTCTTGTAACACGTTACTCATTCATTAGATCAATTATTGCTCTACGTACGGGAATGGGGTGGGAAATCCACCAAATGGATGTAAAAACAACATTTCTCAATGGGGTTATTGAGGAGGAGGTGTACATTGAACAACCAAAAGGTTTCAAGACATTTGAAAGGGAGTCTAATTTGTGCATACTCAAGCGAGCATTGTAAAATCACGTCGTGCTTGGTACACCATTATTAATAGTTATCTCACCAGTGTGGGCTTCACCATAAGTGAAGTGGATGGAAACCTCAATCACATCTTGGTAGAAGGTAAATTTCTTATTATTGTCTTATATGTTGATGATTTTTTTTTAACTAATGATGAGAATCATATTAGATCTTGTAACGAGGACCTTGTAAGGGAATTTGAAATGGAGGACATGGGCCTCATGCATTACTTCCTTGGGTTGGAAGTATGGCAAGATGATGGGGAATCACTTGTCTCTAGGAAAATATGCAAATGAGATATTGTAGAGATTTGCATGGAGAGCTATAAAACCATGGAGACTCCTCCAACAAACAATTGGAGGAAGGAAGATACCACTTCAAGTGAAGAAGTGGATGCTACCATTTATCAATAGCTAGTGGGTTCAATCATATATCTTGTGAACACATGACCATAGATGCGCTATGCAGTCAACTAGCTAAGAAAGGCTATAGTTAGGCCAACCAAATTATTTTGGAAGGTGGCTAAGTATGTTTTATGGCAGCTCAGAGGCACTACCCAGTTTCAACTATGGTACATATGGGCAAAGGGAGTGAAGCTGTGTGGCTTCATAGATGCAGATTGGGTGCAAAGTCCATCGAACCAAAAGTGTACATCAGGTAGAATTTTCAGTGTTGAGTTTGCAGTTGTTTCTTGGTACAGCAGGAAGAAAAGTTATGTGGTTCTCAGCTCGTTAGAAATAGAATACATGGTTGCAAGTCAAGCGACATGTGAGGCAATATGGATGAGAAAGATACTTGTTGGGCAGTTTCGTCCTATGTTGGATGTAACTGTCATCTACTATGATAATCATAGTTGCATCAAACTCTCTGAGAATCATGTCATTCATGATTGATCCAAGCATATAGATATAATGTATAACCATTTACAGGACTATGTCTAGAGGCAGATAATGTTGCTACGCTACATTCTGATAGAGGAAGAAGATGTTGAAATTTAAAAAAAACTTTGTCAAGAGGAAGGTTCAAGTTCCACATGTGTAGGACAGGGGAGGTTTATAATCCATTTCTTACTAAGAGGGAGTATTGAAAAATGGAGCAAGAAGTTATCAATTTGGTTTTACCTTGATTAAATTGATAAATTTTAATTTCCACATCAATAGACAACTTGGATGTAGTTAATTTGTGTGACATGAATTGTGTCACCCAGTTTACTCAATAGATTCAAGTTGGAGGAGTTAGCTTTTAGTTAAGCATGTTTTATTTCAAATTTATAGCAACTAAATTCAGTTATCTCAAGTTGTTTTTAGTTAAACTAGTTCCAAGTTTTGGGGGACCTAGTGGAAGATGAGTTACGCAGTGGGGCTTCAGTAGCGAGACACATGTGGATGGTGACTACAAAGTGAGCTGTGAATGATGAGTCCAAAAATAGACCTTGTTATTGATGGTGAAGCTTCAAATAAAGAAGTGAATAATATGTGTGATCTAGTTGGCATGATTGTAGTTGATGATGACCTCTTTACATCAGAGTTTGAGAATAGATTCAAAAGATGATATTATTGGTATTAATTACACCTTATTTGGAGACAAAAATCAAAATATTTCAACAGAGCAACAAATTCATTGAGGGTTTATTAAATCATTATAGTTCATAGTCTCTCTTTAGAGTTTTCACTTTAATCTGTGAGACATGAAGATTGGAGTACTTTTCTTATTAGTCATTGTCGTCTATGACATGGGACTAAAGTAATATACTGTATTAGTTATCATTCGTACTTGTGTATATTAATCCAATGTTTTTATGAACTTTATCATGTTCATAAAATGATAGTTATTCTCAACCTATCAATTTATCAATTTAAATTTGAGGACCAATAAAATAATTGATAGTCTTATTTGGCCTCTTCCCAAGGAAAATAAACCATATCATTGATATTATTCATAAAATATCTTTGTTGCATACATTTATTTGATTCGTATTTCCAAGATTTGAAACTAATGCTAGCATTAGTTTATAAAAATTAAATGCTACATATAACCTTGGAAACAATAAAGAGGGCTAGATGGATGTGTTCATGTTGGTGTGGTGTATAAGGAACAAGACAATTGTTAGTCTTCTTATTCTTCTCCTGAGAAAAATCAACAACTACATTCAAATTTAGTTGAAACTCCATACTACGTAGCAGGGTGCACAACCTCTCCTATTCTTTAGCTTGACAACACAACTTCAACTCTAAATGCTTTAGCTTAACAACCCTAATTTAATTCCAAGGGAATTGATTTTATCTCTAATAATGGAGTTGTCGTTAGCGTTGGTGCCAGTGGGATCTAAGCCTCATCCAAGCTACCTAACATCTTCATTTGAGCTTTGGTCACTGCATCTCACATAAGATTGCAAACATTCGAGGGAAGATGATGTGTAGAATCATGATGGGTAGAAATTCCATTTCACAAAATGCGATGGTGGAGTTGAAAGGATTGATAGAAATGTTATTTGGAGGTACTGTGTATGTTGAGAAAAATGTCATATTTTGATTCTTATAACACTTATCCATTGATTAGAACACTTGCTTGAAAAATATACCATTATAGGGATATTCTATTCAAGTTCAACAAGTTATATGATGTGGAAATTTCCAACTAGAGTGGACAACACCTTTTTCACACTTATCATCTCTCTAGTTTTGTTAACCCTTCAAGCTTGTCTTCATGCAATCAAACAGGAAAATAAAATTAAACCTAATCCACTCGCATAAGGAATCATAGCGTATAGGCAAATATCGAAACCCACCCTATTGGAGGCGTCAATCCTGATTTCATGCATTTAATGGACTCGGGACTACCCCACATCTTGATTAGTACAGTGATATATTGAACTTATCCTCATGGAAGTGAATTGAAATAAACTGGAGGTCATGCAAATTTTGAAAATGAAGGTCTCTAGGGTGGTGGATTCCGTGCACCAATCTTATCTCATGTTGTTGTTTTTGGTACTTGTAGTATCATTTTAATGAAATGAAACATTAACCTTCAAATAATCAAAGTAACCATTCACAATGTCAGCATTGTCAATGATATAACTTCTTTTGTACTCTTATCTCCCACTTATGGCTTCTATTAATTGTTGTAATGCAATCAATTTAGTTTTTAGTTATAAGTCATCATCATAACAAAAACCATGGCAAATTTTAACCTTTAAGCCTAATTTTTCCCCATGGTAGGATAATGTTATAAGACGATGTAATATCATTTGTAAAAAACACAACAACTTGAGTGTTATGCAAGCGATATGGTCAACTTCTCTGGAAACACACAGTGAGAGAGAGAAATGTGAAACCATCTCCAACTTCATCCACTATAAATCCATGTCTTTTACAAGCCCAAAACTTGGGTTTCTAGCACATGTAAATTTTTTGTGGTATGAACAGAGTGACTAGTAAGGATCCAGAAAAGGACTTGGTTAATGGTTAATGTGATTTGTTGAAGTTTTTTAGACAAAGTGAATGAAACAATCATTTGAAATTTTTACTTTATATTATCATTTCTTCAAAACATGAGCGTCAAGAGACTTCAAGTTCGTGCATATTTAATTCTTAGAAATTCAAACAATTATTCTCTTGAAATCGAACATGACTTTGATTATGGATATGAAGAATTCAACTTCAGTGAGGTTTTTTCCCACCAAATGATACATACTATTCAGTTTGTATTAGGTGTCATCTCCAATAGTACATCTTACCTTCGACTCTAGGCCTTTAGGTGTTATTGTACTTGATTTACTTTGTATTTGAAGAAATGTATCCTTTTGGTGGCATTAAGAGACTTCAAGTTCATGCATATTGAATTCTTGGAAATTCAAACACTTATTCTCTTGAAATTGAACATGACATTGATTATGGATATCAAGGATTCAACTTTAGTGAGGTTTTTTCCCACCAAATGATACATACTATTCAGTTTGTATTAGGTGTCATCTCCAATACTACATCTTACCTTCGACTCTGGGCCCTTAGGTATTAATGTACTTCATTTACTTTGTTTTTGGAGAAAGGTATCATATATGGCTGAAAGAAGGTTTTTATGAACACAAGGCTTGGTATTGGATGTTTTATAGGTTGGCACAATAAAAATTATTAGTTTTTTTCGATGAGAAGGTTCTTCAATCTGCATGGGGGTGACTAAAATGCATGTTTTAATATTTATTTATGTTCGAGTGCACCAATGATGTCATAGGGATAAAAATACATGCATATTAGGCTTATTAAAGAAGATGACTTGGACTTTTTTTTATCTACCAATTCTTTTTGTGGGTGATATGTTGTAGGAAAAATACACAAGGGAGGGTTATCTTGTATCATGTCATTTAAGGGTTACCACAAGGCTACTTTATGTCATGTCTTATATTAATCATGAGTTATATATCAAATAATTATATATTCTAACAAGCTGAATTCTTTCTAAAAGTGGTTGGCTTCATGGCAATGTTGACATATAAATAATATCCCTTCATAATCCAATATTTGGTTGCACATATATCCTAGGTAGTGGAGTATCAAATTTTCCAGCAATCCATCCTGGATGTCAAGATAGACAAGGAATCTAGCATAAGACATTTTTCCTGTCTCGAAGTATGATCTCTGGAATTCAATATAGGTCACGAGTTCAGCCCCTATACACCAAAAGAAATCTTCCATCCAATGTTGAAGGACAAGGCTCAGGAGCATGAACCATATTGGCCCTACACTTAGTTGTTCTTTCTCAAGATTAAGGAAGGTATTCCACCTTTTCAAACACATAAGAGACATTTCTATGTTCTAGTAATGTGAGAGAATCGAGTTCGCATTCTCCTCTTTACTAAATTTGAAAGAAAACCATCCTTTGGGCATGGTTCATTCAAATGGAAGCACATCTAGAATGTGTCCCTAATTCTCCTACACCCACCTCCTTAGACGCATTATAGAGTAGTGCTTACCTCTAATTATTCAGACCAAAACCCTTCCTGCTATAGACATAACTTCATATAATCTGATACCCATGCCAATTAATAATGCTCAGTTCCAATGTTTTACCCTTTGGAATTTTGTCTTCCTTGTCTTCTTCTTTTAGCCTATCATCGAAGCATCTTCAGAGGTTGTGGTTGTATTTAGCCTATCATCGAAGCATCTTCAGAGGTCGTGGTTGTATCTTGAGGGTGTACCCTCGATGGATCTTCAGTGCAAGGAAGACCCAGGTTTGGTGATTTGTCCTCATGCACTACGTAATGACCAAAATAATATGGCGAGCCTAATGAGCCAACAATGGAATTGGGAGAGATTTGAGCCTTTTGTTGTTGAACTGTCGACGAGTCTTCCACATGACCATCCAAGTTGCCCGCGATAGCCCCCAAAAATGCCCCCAAAATCTGTAGTTCTTGGTAGAAGACCACTATGTTTTCCTAAAGTCTTTGAACATTATAGCTGATGCTCACATGTTTGAAAGTTTGTAATGGGTTGTTACGGTTTAAGTAGGTCTCGTTAAAGTTCAAGGCTTTATCGAGAAACCTGGTGAAGGAGATAGTTGTTTGGTTAAATCTATTTATATTGTTGTCAGGATCTCACATGATGCCTCCTTATGCTATAGGTTGGAGGTAAACTCATTGGTTTTGGAAAATTTCAGGGAAAAGGGAATCCCTTCCATGAAGTTTTATAGTGATGCAAAAAATATCGATTTTGGTGAGTCAGGTGTCACTTCCATCTCCATTCCAAGCTACTGAGGTGGAGGGATTTTCCAAATGAAGATATTCTCTCATGGGTCTTCCAAGTAATCTATTTATTCCTACTCCATAACTATATATGCTAGACACCATCGAGCCTTTCAAGGGAGTAAAAAATAAAACCGTCACAACAATATACCTTAACATGTGGACACAATGTAAAACCTAACTCCCACATAGCTGCAGTGCATGCCATAAACTCCTTGATCGGTTAGGGAATACCACCGAATGGGGCTTCTAGATGAAACCACCTAAAAGGGCCTGACATGATTCCAACAATTATCTTATTCTGATTGTGGCTATAGTCACAATGAGGCACACTAGAGTACCTCGAAATCTATGAGGGAAGACTGCAGACCGGCTACTTAATATGCGTGAATAATTTTATTTTCATCACTTACAAGAAAACCCAAAACCTAGCTAAAACTTGTTATTTCAATAGTCACGGTGATGCTAACCACAAAACCCAAGATATTTAAAACATTAATTTAAGAGGAAATAATAATTTTGTCTTAAAAATATGATTTTTGTCTTATGTCTTTTTTTTTGGTGAAATTTTTATTTTATGTTAAGCCTTTTTTTTCAAAGCCACCAATCTTTGGTGCTTTTCGAAGCCCTTTTTTTTTAAATTTTATCATTCTTTCCTATCCCCCATCTACTTATGTTTGGCGTACCATGCAAGTTTGAGTCATCCATTCTATGTGATCTAGGGTCCTGAGAAGTGTCCAGTTCCTATTCCCTATCTCACATTAGAAAATGCTCCACATTGAGCTGCCCCTGATAACTCTGATGCAATAGCCAAGAGGCCTCATGACAAGAGGAAGCTCTACATCAAGCGACTCATGAGCACTCTATAATGAAAATTCTCCACATCAAGCCACCCCTAAGCACTATGATACTTCAGCTGAAAGGCACCATGACAAGAGCACTCTACAATGAAAATTCTCCACATCGAGCCACCCTTGAGCACTCTGATGCAGCGTCCGAGAGGTGAGGGGTAGGAGTAAGCTCTGCCTAGAGCCACCCCTGAGTGATCTACATTGTAATTATGCCTCATGTTCTTCTACCATCCCTAGTATTCTTCTTCTACTTAGGTATGTAAAACACCCTCTCTGGATTTGGTGAAGTGGGTAGGAGAGAAACTTCACAGCCCTGGTGTCCACGTGGAAATCCTTTGTTTTTTAAATAAAAAATTTAGGGTATTATTTTTTACAAATCTTTGACCTGCAAAGATGTATTGAACATGTGTTCCATGGGAGGTGGAGCTCCAGAGCACCCCTCACAAGAAGTATGATGTAAAGAGCAGAAGGAATCCATGGTGAAATTGGTATAAAAGGTTGTGTGTTGGTTATGCCTCAATACACTAGTTACGATCAACAAGTGAGGCAACCACTACTTTACCAGAACAATGAATGTGGATGGCATTTGTAAGTACTATTATTTCTCTCTTCGTATTAATTCTTAGCTGTAAGCATCTTATTTGTGTGAAATTCATGTATATTGTGTTCGGAAACAAAACTATTTTGTATGAGATTAATGAGAGACTAATGTTTAAATATGTGCTTCACAAAATTAATATTTGTTTGATTACTTCAATTAGGAGAACAACTACCAGAAGATGAATATGATTTCTGAGCTTGAACTTTCATAGTTTCTCTCTAGTTTTTGCATTAGAAAAATAATTCTATCAACGTAAATCGAATAGGGACCTAAAATAGAGATCCATTATATTTCCTTGGTGGTAACTTAACATCCCAAAATGGTACCATAATATCTACCTATACATGGCAACTACCACATTTCTAATTTAGCTACCATAGGTTAAGGCTTAAACTTGACTCCACATGTTCACCTTACCTTGGCATAGGAGTCCCTCTACTGAAATATTTCTTCCACTCCTTTAAGGGATCTAAACTTAAACCAAGATCCATTTCTATCTTCTTGGAAAAATTGAATGTGACACTTTATAGGATTCCATCATTCTCAGTGGAATATGGAAGTTAACTCCAAGCTTGACTCTCTGAAAATCTTGCAAGGGAAGGAGAACAAATTTTTAAATATATTGATTCCATGGTACAGAAATTTTGGAATTCCATCCTCTCCTTCCTTCAAGAGATGATGAATGTGGTGCATTGGTACTACAAAAAATGGGAATTTCTTACAAAAGAACAAAATATTCTTCACTCATTGGGCGTTTGGCAGCAAGGCCAACCTATAGATGTTCCTATGTCTACCAGAAGGGTTGTGAACCTTTCTTCATGGTTTCCTCCTCCCATGGGCTTCATAAAGATGAAATTTGATGGAACCTGATGAGGCAATCCTAGCCCAACAAGCAATGGAATCACTTTTCATAATAGTTTAGGAAACATTTTGAGCATTTATGTAGGTATATTAGATATAATTACCAATAATTAAGTGAAACTTTATGAACTAGAACATAGTTTAGAAATTTTCATCAAAATTTCTTATCAACAATTGATCTTCTAGGGAGACTATCTAATGCTCATTACTACTATGCAAAAAATTCAAAGTGGTTCAGACCTATCCAAAGTCTCCAAAATCTGGCACATCAAATCTCATAGTCGAAGAGTGGTAGAACTCATGTAGAAAAGCCAATCTCATTTATAGCCCTTATTTCCAGTTTGTTTCATAGGAAACAAACTTATAGACCACCTAGCCAATCATGTCCTTGACTCAGGATATGTCTCATTGGAATAGATATAGTTTGATGCAATTCTTCTTCCTTTGAGGATCACTTGTGAGGAAATAGCAATGAATGATCTCACCCAGGCATGATGAAGGAAAGCCAAAGGGTCTTCCAAACTAGCACAAGGGATATAGGGAAATGCAATCATGGGATGATTTCACTAAGTATGGGGTACTTTGCTTGGATACTAGCTCTAGGCAAAAATCCTAATTAGACTCCTTTTGCATGGCACATATACCTTCATGGGCCACCATGCCATCTCAAGGCATCTCCACCGAGGAGGAAAGTGGGAACTATATACTAGAAAGGGTGCTACATCTCATCCATAGTCTCTGGGGTGTTACCTAATGTAGCCTATGGAATGTCATCTCAATTTAGTTGACCTTGCAACTACTCAGTGCTGGAGTTTAAATCAGGATATTGAATCCTTTGTTTTAAAAAAGAAAAAATTTAGGGTATTGATTTTTTCTACTCATTTGGCTACATACATGTATTGAATTTCTTCCATGGGAAGTGGAGCTCTAGAGCACCCCTAACAAGCAATATGATGTAGAGATCAGAAAGAAGCCATAGAGAAATTGGTATCAAGGATAATGGGTTGGTTACACCTCAGCACACTGGTTGGGATTAACCAGTGAGGCAACCACTACTTCAACATAACAACAAATGTGGATGGAGCTTGTAAGTACTCGTTTTTCTCTCTTCATATTAATTATTAGTTGTAAGCATCTTGTTCATATGAAATTTATGTATATTTGGTTCTAAAACAAAATAATATTGTTTGGGATTAATAAGAGAGTAAATTTTAAACACACTCTTTGCAAAATTAATATTTGTAGGATTACTTCAATAAGGAAAACAACTGCCAGAAGCCAAATATCATTGTTGAATTTGGACATTCATGGTTTCACCCTAGTTCTTTGATTAGAAACGGTATTTTATTGATGTACATTGAACAGGGACCTACAATAGGATTTTGTTATATTTCCTTGGGAGTAATTTAGCCTCCCAAAATGCTACCCTAATATTTGCCTATACATGGGAAAATACCACATTTTCTTATTTAGTTGTCAAAGGTTAAGGCTTAAACTTGAATCCACATGTCCACCTTACCTTGGCATAGGAATCCCTCTACTGAAATATTTCTTCCACTCCTACTGCAAAAACAAAGGAAAATTATCATCACACGACCAATAGTAGAGACAGATCATGCAAATGAGTTGTTGGTGGAGAATTATTCTGCGATTCACATGTAAAATCATTGGTTAGGGTTGACACTTTTCATTCTACACAGAAGACTTTCAATCCTACAGATCATCATGCTAAGATTAAGTGAAAGTCTAAAACTAGTAAGGATTCCAAGAAGCCCAAGCAATCAATCTCTATGGGCAAAAACCTCACAAAATTTGTAAGTTCTCTCTTTATGGCTAGTGGCACCAAGAAGGAAAGGCATTCATCGCCCCCTTCTGTAAGTGACTCTAATTCATATGAATCTTCTACAATAAAACTCTCCTTTGTTTATGTATATCATTCTTCTGTCCAATGCAAGTAATGTTTGAGTAAAACATCCAAAGGGTACTCAAACAAAATGAGTGGAATGGGTCAAAATTCCATCACATTCTACCCAACAAGTGCAAATGTGGATTGGGAAGTTCACCCATATGGGGAGACGTAACTCCAGAAAATGGAAAATCCAACCCAAAATCCAAATCCTCATAGTTATTCACATATACGTCCATCTAAAGATTCCTATAAGCTCTTTCTCCTTGAGAGGTACAACCATGCTATAACATAGCCTGCCTACTTGGCATATAGATCAACTTAGCAAGTTTCATATGATGAGATTGAATTTCTTATTGCATTTTATGTTCGACTCAATTCAAAGGTAAAAGAATTCTCTTTTAAAAAAGAATTAAGTCCATATAAAATTCGAAAATTCTATAAATAAACACCTTTGACCATTTTATCTTGGTTTCCCCCAACATGGATAGACCTTAATGCAAGGGTTAATAGCATTATTACACCATGCAAGCCTTGAGAAAATAAATTATAAACCTATAAGGTCTATTGATTAGGGTGATGTATAAAATTATGGTCTGTAAGGAATCAATAGATATTCCATAAGACCTATAATACATATTTCCTTTTATCATGTTTTAATATTAACTAGGTCAATCAGTATTTAAGTAATCCAATGTGTACAAAAGTAACGTTGTAACAGTAATTACACATCATTAGTATGCACATCCAAGGGCGTGTGGATCATTAACTTATTACTGGACATAATCGATAATCTTCTTTTAATATTAACTAGGTCAGTCAAGATTTAAGTAATCCAATGCGTACAAAAGGAATGTTGTAACAATAATTACACATTGTTAGTATGCATGTCCAATGGTGCATGGATCATTAATTTATTATTGGATAGAATCCATAATCCTCTTCACATGTACTAGAATAATTTGCGCAAAAGATAATATACGTGGTATTTCATTTCATCTTTTTATACATCCACAATTTGAACACACATTATGTATAGTTATTCATAAGGATATTTAAATACCTTATCAATTTTTCATTTACCTCAGTGAGTAGTACATTGCAAGACCACTGCACACTCTTCTAGTCACCATCGAGCCTTGCTAGTTATATATTGTTAAATAGAATTTAATACTTGATGCAACTTTAGATGATATGTTAAGAACATTGTCCAACAACAATAATACATTTATGATACAATTTATGATGCTCTTCTATCATCATTAAGAAATTTAATTTGGGGCTCATGCTTATGAATTAGAAATATAGAAACTAGATGTGAGCTTCATGAGATTTAATGGTTCGGTAGTGATGTGCCTAAAATTCAAATTCCTAACTCCACCCAGGAAAAGTAGACTAGGATTTCATCCTAATGGCTACCTACTCATACCTCTAACATTCTTGTGAACTCCATGATTTCGTGACATCTTACTAAAAGAGGTTGGTATTATGCATAGTGAAAAATAAACTATACATGTATTCATGATTCTGTGCACTGAAGTGCTAAATCATCTCATGGGGACATAGGAAATACATAATTCAATTTCTACACTAATCTAATAAGAAAGAAGCATCCACCATGTGGACAAAATTTGGCATCCAACTACAAGTTATATGTTTCATATTTCCGAGGCTAGGAAAATAGACTAATTATTCAGCAGCCCATTAATATATAGAAAATTCATAAAATTATGGCATATTGTAAAGCATTTCATGCATACCAAATCTCATCACCAAAGTGAAACTAGAGGCCATTAATCACTATAAAAATGCATTCACTTATGCTCTGCATTTAATCATAACATCACCCATTCAAAAATAGTCACTATATAAGGAAAACCTAGGAAAATGTGCATCCAAATCATAGTGAACTATTATGCAACTGCTACAAGAATTGCACACATCCTTTAGTGGCACTTCCAGATATAACATTAGAAAAAAGAACAACATTCATCCATCAACAATTCATATATAGCGAAATATGGCTTGTATACATTGAGACTATGTAATCTGGGTGGAATAGTAGCATCCCATGTGAAAATCACATTCTAGCATTTATCCATCAGTACTTTGTATATAATACATTCACTGTGATACAGGTGTATGACTTCATAATTTTAAGCCTGTAAGAATCACTTACTATGTTACTATCTGCATGAAAAGATCAAATTAGAAGCACAAAAATCAATTTAGCAAGATTCCATCGTATATAGGAAGATTACTATTTGCAGTGTTTAAAAGGGACCCATGTTACCATAGTTACCAATTACCCATAACAAAATTAAATCATGTCACAACCAATGCATGTAACCAATGCGTTCACTTTCTAAAAAAGCATAATGTTTTACAAGAATCAAATACATGCATTTATATTACTTAAAATTAACAACCATGTATTAAAAATGTTTTCATTCAAATGTATGTATATGGCATGTTTAATAACTTTCACAGTGATTATATATGTGTAAACTGATCAAATAATTATACCATGACTGAAACATCAACAAAACTGCTACCTATGTGTAAGAAGACTAGGTTCATTACATATGCATTCGCAACAACAACAAAGGATATAATCATGTAGCATCACAAAGAAAATGGCATTATGGAAGCTGCAAAAAGGAGTCTTGAAAAACAAGACAAAGAAGAGGAAAAGGATGTTGCTAGTCATTCAAGTTTTGCCCTATTTGAACTGGAGCATTTGGCAAATATCAATACGAATATCTACTAAGGATACTTACGAGATGGATATATGGGATCCTTGTACAATAATATTGTGAAAAATGAAATCAAGATGAAGATGATAATTTGATGCAACAAAATAAACTTCCTATAAATGCAAATAGAATCTTAGATCGAGATAGTATAGTAAATATTGTAATTTGTAAAAGGGGGGAAGAAAAATCTCTAGAAACGAGTGATGATCTTATTTATCACATGCAAGAGAAGTTTAAGGAAAAAGCTCGCAAGTCTGAGTAATTGAATTTAACAAAGTCATAAGGAAATGAGCTATTGTAGATTGATTCTTCTCAATAAAATGTAAAAAAACTCTTGTTATTGGAGTTGCAGGTCTATAGTTTATGATGCTACAAATATGGTAATCTTAAGATTCGTGGTGGTGGTTTGTTGGTTTCCAATGCTAGCAACATTCAATATTCCTCTTGACCAAGGTGGCGATGAGGTGGTTATATACCAGTGCCTTGAAGGTTGCCATACTTATGCCAAGTGTATACAATCACAATGAGATGTTTTTGTGACTTATTTATCAAATTTCACATATCAACACTCTGCTACTGACATAAAGTAGAAAACTTTTGATGTAATTGATGTTTGTAGCACTCCTATACTTATGTCTCCTCATATTTGGAAATGGTGACTTTTATTTTAGAAAGGAGTTTGGAATGGAGAGAAAGGGTTGAATCTGATATTCAGGTGTTTAGGGAAATTCATCCATGACATGGAAAAAAAAAATTGAGGCTCATGCATTGATGCAAAGTAGTCAACCTATAAAATGATTTCAGTGTAGATGAGATAAAATGAAGCATACAAATCTTCATAAAACTTTTTGACAAAAATTGTTGTTTTATAGATGCAAATGTATGGATTTGACTTGACTTTAACTTTCTTACAAATTAAGTATGCTTTGTTAGCTTATAGATGCAAATGTATGGATTTGACTTGACCAACTATCTTACACATTAATTATGCCTTGTTGGCTATATATGCAAATGTTTGGATTTTTCTTGACAAACTACCTTACAAATTAAATATGCTTTTGAGAATCATTGTGCACGTCTTGTTGCTACTAGTGCATATGCAATAATACCTGTTTCACTCTGTTGATGTGAATGATAATCACACCAACACTTCACACAATCACCAAAAAAATCCACAATGATCTCGAAAGAATACTTACTAGGTAAACTGATTCTCATCCATGAAACCCTAATCACGGGTCATCCATCAAACATGAGAATGCATACATAAATCATCTCTCCAAGGGGTTTCATAAGTCATTTAGCCATAGCAAATTAGTAGAGAGAGAAGTAGATAAGTAGTAGTAATCCTCCACAAGTAGTAATGGAAAAATGAGGTGAGTGCTTCCCTTATTTATACAAGGGAAACAAAGCTCTTTACTTCTCTCATTTTAAAACATAATATCCACCAAAGGCCCCTAAAAAAATAATTATCCATGATACAAGATGGATGGACATATGCAAATATATCCTAGTCTTCTGATAGATGTGGGTATCTTCTACCATTTTTTTTCGAGAGGTTGCCTAGGAGCCTAGGTTGTAGATTCTAGAACTGTGACATGTAATAGAATGAGTTGTTTTTATGTATTCCATGTAGGAATTGTGCTCATGTTCACAAGGAATTATTTTCATTGCGACAACTCCATTGAAACTAAGAGTTTTTGGTGTCCCTTGTCAAGAGATCTCTTGGTGTACTTGTGTTGGAGAATTAGAGAGAAGTGGGATGACCCTAGTATTGTATGGAAGAGAAGGGTATCCAATTCCTTAAGTTTTTCAAGTTGAGGTGAAAGAGATATGGTGGGTTAGAATTGTTGTAGGAGTTAGCATATTGTGATTTTCTGAGAAATTGGACCATGTAAGAGGACTATAGCCAGCCATAGGATAAATTTTTCGTTATGGATTCACCATCCCATTTTAGTGGTGGTCCTGTTAGAAAGAGAGTATGGGAAATGAAGAGCCTATTGTTGGGTTAAACATTATTCATATTTCATCTACATTGTTTGAGGCTTAAGCAAGGGATATTTCAGCACAAGAACTTAAGAAAGGGTGATTTCAGCAGGGGGGATTTGAGAAAGGGTGGTTCAACAACAGAGGATTCATATTGTAAGGCTGCCATGGCAATCCTTATTATTTTTTGGTGTTTTTGGAAGCCACAACTGTAGTTTTTGACTGGTTTATGGTGTTTTGTTGTAGCTAAAACCATCCTTGAGTTTCAATTTTTCAATATAATTTTCCCCATTCCCTAATTTTTGAGGGGCCAAGTTTTTGTCGTGTTTCCATTTTGGATACCTTTTAATAATGAATTTAAATTATTCTTATGTCATTCTTTGATAGATGTTATGTTTAAAAGAGAAATATATGCATCTATAACATTGAATGTTTGATTTATATTTCCATATGCCTTCTTGTCACATGCATTCTTATATTAATGGAAGGGTAGTGGAGAAATTGGTATGAGAGCATAGAAAAATGAAAAAAAATGTAAAATTTAGAAGGACCACCTATCCTCAATCGTTGAAAGAGGGTACTGGGTATGTTATAGATGAAATCTTAAAAAGCAAAAGTGAGGCATGCATTTCACTTGATTGTTAGCCCCTTGCCCATCAACATGTTTGAAAGAAATAAAATTCTTTTCATTCAATAATGGGATGTCACCTGCTTCACACATACATGGAGACATTATGAACCTTTGGAATCCCTGGCATGATCCCAACCTCGAGGGTGGTAGCTGTATTAATGACAGGCTAGCAAAGGATGGGAGAAGAAGCCGGGACATTATACTCACAGAAACAAAAACCATAAGATCAAGGTCATGATAAGAAGATCTATGGTGACCTGCTAACAATAATAATATATATTTCTTTTAGAATACTATGCAACAGGAACCTTGCCTACTTACAATGGGATCTTGATGAATGGAATTCTACACTTTGAATTTCCTTACATATAGACAATGAGACAACAAGTGAATCTTGTCGTCTTAAAAATTCTAAAGCCAACCACTTGTAACACACAGTCCCAATGAACTATATATATAATACGTTGAAGAATACCTGTTGCAATAATAATTTTACATGATATGCTACTATATCTCTTGTATCCATAGTCTCTATGCATATTAGTCACCTATTTCTATGAAAGTGGCTGATGAACAAATGTTTCTCTTGAAATATATCTTGAACTCCCAATAAGGGTTGCTCAATTCCTGTAGCAGTTGCATAACATATCGCCATGCTTGGCTTTGCAATTTGCTTAAGTTTTTCCCTATACACTGATAGGTCTTAAGATAATACCTTTTATACTAGTCACTAGTGTCACTTTGGGGGTGAAATTTGAAGTGTATAGTATGTGGGTTAAACATGCTATAGTTGTATGGGAGGGCTATATTGTCATTATTGTCACAAAAATTCTAGTATGGTTAAATTTGCTCGACAAATCTATATATGGTGGAGGCCATTTCCTTCATTACATTAGCCTAATTGTGCATACATTATACCTAGTTTATAAATTATAAAAGTTTTCTCACCTGGGGGGTGACTCCTTGTTGAACTAGTGCAACATGTAATGTAAACAATGAGTCCAAGAAAGATCTATTGGGTTTGCAACATATTCACTGCATGCTTTTGAAATCCATTAACCATTACATTCACTATAGATTTGGTTATACAGACCTTATACTCTTGTCAATACCAATTCTGGTCAAACAAATAATTGTTCCTAAGAATGAGACTCTATGATTAACATAGATAAAACCTGATAGTTCTTACATTTCCTAAAAAATTCTTGCCAATAATACATTAACCTTAGTGGGAAAATATCCTTAACATGTCAAGTGAATACAAGTATTGGAGTTTTGTCTTTCATAACCAATTAATGAGACCCAATCACCAAACAAATCCACAATGATTTAGAAAGAATACTTACTAGGTAAACTGATGCTCATCCATGAAACCCTAATCATGGGTCATCCATCAAAATTGAGAATGCATACATAAATCATCTCTCCAAGGGGTTTCATAAGTCATTCATCCATAGGAAATTAGTAGAGAGAGAAGTAGATAAGCAGTAGTAATCCTCCACAAGTAGTAATGAAAAAATGAGGTGAGTGCTTCCCTTATTTATACAAGGGAAACAAAGCACTTTACCTCTCTAAGGTTAAAACATAATATCCACCAAAGGCCACTAAAAGCATAATTATCCATGATACAAGATGGATGGTCATACACAAATATATCCTAGTCTTCTGGTAGATGTCGGGATCTTCTGCCATTTTATCCTTCGAAAGGTTGCCTAAGAGCCTAGGTTGTAGATTCCAGAATTATGACATGTAAGAGAATGAGTTGTTTTTATGTATTCCATGTAGTTATTGTGCTCATGTTCACAAGGAATTATTGTCATTGAGACAACTCCATTACAGCTAAGAGTTCTTAGTTTCCCTAGTCGAGAGATTTATTGGTGTACTTGTGTTGGAGTGTTGGAGAGAAGCGGGATGACCCTAGCATTGTATGGAAGAGAAGGGTATCCAATTCCTTAAGTTTTTCAAGTTGAGGTGAAAGAGATATGGTGGGTTAGAATTGCTGTAGGAGCTAACATGTTGTGATTTTCTTAGAAATTTGGCCATGTGAGAGGACTATAGCCAGCCATAGGATAAATTTGTCAGTGTGGACTCACCATCCCATTTTAGCAGTGGCTGTATTATAAAGAGAGTATGGGAAACAAAGAGCCTATCGGTGGGTGAAAAGTCATTCATATTTCATCTAGATTGTTTGAGGCTTAAGAAATGGATATTTTAGCACAAGAACTTGAGAAAGGGTGATTTCAGCAGGGGAATTTGAGTAAGGGTAGTTCAAGAAGAGAGGATAAGGCTACCATGGCCATCCTTATTATTTTTTGGTGTTTTTGGAAGCAAAAACTTGTTGAAGGTCCCGAAAATTGGGTTAACAACAAGTGGGATACCTGCCTGGTCCAGACCTTGGTTGGCAGCTCCTTATCCGTTTGGTATAGCGGGTCTGACTGGGGATATGGGACCAGTTTCCCAATTCAGTGTGTGTGTGGAGAAAGATGGGTATTTCTGTTCTAAATGGAATACTTCTATCCTAATTCTAATCTAATTTCTATGCTATTGTATTCTAATAAATAGAAAAACATCAAAATTTATGCTAACCCGAGGTGTGATCTTTCTTCTATGAGATCTAAAAATATTTCGAAACAATAAACTGGTAATAAAGATCATTTAGCTATTATAAGAAAAGAATTCAATAAAGATGAACTACTTCGTATAAGAAGTTAGACGAAACAGTTGTGAAAACTTATCGCATAAATGAGTTATTCATACACTAAGCATAAACAAATAGTTATCACTATACAAAAGTGCCAAATGATAACTTAGGCATCCATGTTGTAATATATAAACAACTGAAAATTGAACTTTAACACATAAGCAAAAATGCTTAAGAGATAAAAGTACCATTTATAACTAGTCCTACTCATGAGCTTCAAGTGACAATTATCTCTCCTTGATTTAACATCCACTAAGAGTACAGAAGTGCAACATCAGTAGCAGATATCAAATGCAAATATCAAATAAACCTTGTTCCATTCATTCACCAAAACCTCCTCTGAGGGTGCAAAAGTGCATGTTTTGAGGA
>APFE031386600.1:0-41508 GCA_000404065.3 Pinus taeda
AGTCCAAAGGGGGAGATTGTTGGCATTATGGTGCATGTGTTGTACTTGATGGCAACCCTCTCATAGAAGATCATCTCACTTACATATACTTAGATGAATATACAGATGAAATATCAGATGTGACTGAATGCATGGGATGCAGGACAACTAAAAGGAATCAGATGATAGATCTAAGTGTGACAAGTTAGCTTTTCCATCAAGTCCAAAGGGGGAGATTGTTGGCATTATGAGACAAGTGTTGTCCTTGATGGCAAACCACACAGATGACAAATCAAAGTGCAGAAGGTCAGCAGTAAGGAATTGATGAACAAGACTACAAGAATGAAGAGAAAATACATATACGCAGGTTCATCGTGACATATCCGCGTATACACGCGGGATTGTTGATCAGAAGTCGCGTATGCATATGCACGCACTTCCATGCAAGGAAAAGCGCGTATATGTTGGAAAACTTACCTTTGGTCCGTGGCTGTTAGCCCTTGGAATTTGAACCTATCGTTTTGGACCATGGCATCTTGACAGACGTGTTGATCCCTAGTATTGAGTTGATGGTATTGGTTTGTTATGGTTTTGGACCATGGTATTGAGCAAGGCCTAAGACTATAAAAGGAGAAGAAGTTCATTAGGCAATGGTATGGAGAAAATCTTGAATATCTGATGAAGGATGAGATCCAGTATGCTGGTTATGGGTTGCTTGATCTAAGCTAAGGAGGGATCTCACAAGTTGATGGAGAACAAGATCTAAGGATAGATCGGGATCAAATGGTTTGAAATGAACTATCTCTATATAATTGATTTTGTTTATTCTAGATCTGTATACTGATGCATGTAATGATCTGAACTGGGTATAACTTAAGTTTGAAATCGCCGCAAGTCATGATTGAATATTTATAGATCTATACGTGGGTTGGCTTTGGTAAAAACACGTATGTACGCAGGTTTGGTTCGTCCAAATAGCGTATACCATTTAAGCTATGATGTTGATGATACAATTGGTTCTGAATAGTGTTTAGGGTTCTGCTCTGTGTCCTGGTGACTACTTTTGTTGACAAGGTTCAGTGATTCAGTATTGGGAGATTCAGAGATTGATAATGCTAAGTGTTGATTGATTGTGTGATTCAATGATATTGATGGGTCCAGTATGAAAATTGGATGAAACATGGCCTTCAGATTGTAGTGGTGTGCTTCAGTGTATCCAGTCTGAAAATTGATGAAACGAGGTACCTGGAGGAGAGAAGATTGTAGGTCAGCACCTACGTACTAGTATCTAAGCTAGTACAAGAGCTAAAGGAAATCTTTGGAGCATTGTAGCAGGTAGTAGCCTGCGTACTAGTAAATGGATAGGCTAGTACAAGAGCAAAGGGGGTTGTAGCTCCTGTACTAGTATAAGGCTGCACCAGTACAAAATATTGTAAAAGGATTTTCTTATTAAGAAGAAGAATGAGATGACTTGCAGCAGGTGGTTTTCTCCTGCATTGGGTTTCCACCTTATATCATGGTGTTCATGTGTGTGCTCTTTATGTGTGATGATCTATTCTGCTTACTGTTAATAAGGTTAATAATGTTCTGATGCATTTATTGAAGATAAGCTAACTGAATCATTAGATTACTGCATGTACGCTGGTTGCTTTTAACACAGTCGCGTATATACGTGGATATCTTTAACTAAAGTGGCGTATATGAATCTGAGTATGAAAATCAAAAAGTTTTACTGATTTGATAATACTGATTCACCCCCCCCCCCTCAGTATTATTTCCAACATTGTATATGTGAGGTATATAATGCAATTCCTTTATTTTATTATGATTGACATGGATTGGGTAAGGATCTTGTATGGTCCATTTCCAACCCATGGTTGGAAATGTCATGCAAAAGCAGATAACATCCATAGTATAAGCACATAAATAGAAGGGAGGGAGGTTATTTGAAGAGGAGGTTTTATTTTTTCAATATTAACTAATGGAGGTGGCTAAGTTGTTAGATAGGATAGAAGGCCAATTCATGATATAGGAATTAACAAAAGCATCTATCAAGGGAATCCATTCTATCGAAAACTTAGTGTTATTTGGCAGTCCATACAGTCTACATAACATTGCAGCTACATAATTGTAGGGGTTTTCCAAATAGGCTATTGCATACATACCCGATTTGTCATACTTGAATTTGTTGTCTAACATTATCCAAGTCTGAATTAAGTTGAAGGGCTCTAGATTACTTTTTCCAAATTTAGCCAGAAATGTGATGTCGTAGATTTCCTGTGGGTCAGGTATGTGATACATAGCCTTCAAGTCTTCTACCTTAAATGATCCTACGAACCCCTTCCTTGAATTCTTGAACTGCCTATTGTTGGGCCATGAATATGACCACTTTGTAACACTTATTCCATCCATTTTTACTCTTCTCTATTATATCATTTGTTATAATTTATCATTTAATCCATTTTATAAATGATTTATGCTCTTATGGATGAGTATTATTTATCTTCCTTTATTTCTAATAAATTGATGATTATCAATGATTTTATCAATGATAGTTTCAATAAATTAGTTGTAACATTATTTACCATTTTTAACCTCCAAGATAATTTCTAGATTGAAGATTTGACCATTAAATCTGCCAACTCAGAAATTCGCTGGAATAAGAAGTGACAATTTTGCGGTTGCAATGCTGAGCAACTGAAGAAGAATATGGAAAATCCGAAACATGGGTTTTGTCCAAAACAGACCCAATTAACTTTAGCAAAGAATAGTTTGTCCAAATTCGACTTGTACTGAGAGAAACGCAGGGTTCTTTGCGCATGATTTTCTCAGATTTGCTATTGCGGCCATTTTCCAAATCTCAGCTGCAAAGCCAAATTCGCCCTACTCTTGTTGAAAGATAGATGGAAATATATTTTCTTGTTGATCAATTGGTTTGAAACAATCCAATTTTTTAATAGAATCATGTTGTAATTATCTCTATTGTAACTACTATATGATCTCTCTATTTAAATGAAAACAGAGATCAGAGATGGGGATGACTTTGATGGATTCGAATGATGGAATTGAGGATGAATTAGAGATTCAGAATTGAGGATGGCAGAGAGAATGGATAATGGCTGAGAGATGGAGAGATTCCTTGTTGTAATCCACTGTAACTCTGCTTTGATATTTTAATATAAATCTGGTAGCCATTCCATCTTTGATCTTGAAGTAACCCAGCAACATCCGTTGGCGGCTAAGGGCCCAGCCTCTGGTGGATTGTGCTGCTGCTGTACATTATCTCTTTGGTTTATGCGTGGTTTTTCTTATCAACTTGAATCAGTAATCTGTTGTGTTTCATTATCTTATATTGCAGCTCTGTTATATTTCATATTTCGTTCTCTGCAACAAGAAAGTTGTAATGTGCATTCTAACGTATTGCTATTCCTTTAAAGTCGTTAATGTAACATTGTTGTTCTCTACATAACACTATTGTTGTTTAATTGTAGAGTAATCAAGCTGTAACCTTCTTAAGATGGTATTACTGTATTTGTCTATGGTTTATACTTCATACGATTGTTATTCAATTGACATTATGGTTCCATTATGAATTGTAATCATTACCCTTTCTAACCAGGATTAATACTTGCGGTATCAGACTCAGATTACTATTAATGTGTGCCCGTGTTAAGTTATTATGCATTTGTATTTGGCTTTCCAGCGTTGTTTCATATTCTATCATTAATCAATGCTGTTCTATTTCCGTGTGCTGTCTGATTTATTCTTAGAGTAAAGATTGCTATTAATTTGGCTTTGTTGTTGTTCATTTCCATTAATTAGAGTTTGTTGTTCAGATCCCTTTAATTACAGTTTGCTACCCATTTACTTTGTTGTTCATTTCTATTGATTAATTGCAATAGTTTTCTTTTAAAGAGTTTTCCTAGTTCACTTTCAATAGCAGCTTTAGTTCAATTTTGATTTCCTTTTAATTGCTTTAAAGTAGGACTGTCAACTGTAGAGAACATTGGATTGCTTCCTCGTTCCCAGATTGATTGTCTTGTTCTGGTTTGATTTCAATTGCATCAATATCCAGAGGAATGAGTTATTGCTACTGTATCCTCAATTGATGGTTGTTTGAGTGAATGATTTAGTTTAGAACATTTCAGTTTCTTGTTCGTTGTTCTATTTCAGGTTTGCTATTCTATTTCTTAATTGTTGTTCCATTTCTTATTTGCCGTTCCATTTTCTGTTATTTGCATTATTGATTGCTTTGGTGTGCAGAACGATCTGAAACTGTAGTGGGCATTGGCATTTGATGTCTAGTCCCCAGATTGATGATATGTTCCTTGATTACTTTTGGTTACATCAGTTTCTAAAGGGATGAGTTATTGTTACTGGACCCTTGACTGATACATTGCTTATTTTTCCGAATGAATGATTTAGGCTTCAAGGTATTTTGTTGTAGTTAGATTTCTTTCCAAGAATTCATTTACTTTTGTATTTTAAGCACTATACTGCAAAACATTACTCTTGAGTAAATAGCTGCCTCAGACTGAGTACACTCTTGAAATAAAAAATCGTCCCTGGGTTGACAATTAATGTGAGGTAATTAGGAGTTAAAAAGACCCTTTTTATCGCCTCCACACCTATCTTCGATGATAAGCTTTTGGACCAACCATCTGATCATGTCTCTGTAGGGAAGGATTTTGGCTCTTTCTCCTATCCTATGAAGGAAAGAATAGGATGCATCTTTGCATTGAGGTCTTGAAGGGTTTGCCAACCTAGTTGTTGCTCTTGTAACAGTAATTTTAGGACGTTCGTCCTCCAACCTATTTTAAATTGTTTCCCAAGTTGGTGCACCTCTAGCTACATCACAGAATGTATCAACAAAGATAGGAGCCATATCCATGTGCTCTGTCTCAACAATGGTCTTCTTAGTTTGATTTTGCTTCACCTTTCTTAAGGACATGCCTTTCGTCGCTTGCCTGAAATAGACAATAAATATTAGCGCAGACGATATCAAATAATTAAGACTGAAATACTCTGTGAAATGACTTTGGATTGTGAGAAAGTTTTTTATGGGATACTCGATTATAACTACCCATAACCTGAAGAATGATTATCCTCCCTCAAGCTGCTAAAATTTTAATAATTAGTCAACTCGTTTGTTTTTATTATTTAAAATGTAATTATTTGCATGCTTTACCTCCTTAATCATAGATCGTGGTCTTTAAAGGGGTACCGTGTAGTGCTTATCAGATATTGGGTGAAATGTGATTGTGAAATTCGCAACATCGCATTTTGCAAATTGTTAACGGTTGTCATATGGCATGTTTAAGTTTTTTACGAATTGTGAAATGTGTTTGTGCAGTGATGAGATGAGGTTATCGCAACGGGATACCTTTTCGCATATCGCAATTTGGTAAAGGATTTATAAAATAGTGATGTGAAAAAGCGTGATATGTGTTGTCCGATATAAGTTTCCTCCTTAGCTCATTTTGCAAGGTTTTGCTAAGTTTTTATTTAGAATTAGGGATTATTGTCCCAGGCTTAAAATTTTTAAAAGGGTCCCCATTTATAACTTGAATGCTAATAATTGTTAGATAAAAATGGGGGGCTTGTTTCGTAGTACAACACAAGGTCCATCGAAAGTATTAAAAATTGGTACTCCTTGGATGTGGAATTAAATTTTTCATCCAACGAGTAATCATGCTTGAAATTTGAGTAAAACCTTAGGGAGATAAGATGAAAATACGAGTTGAAAAAGTATTTTTATTATTTTATTATTTTTTAATCTTCTTACATTTTTACCTAAAAAATGGTGAATCATCCCCCATGGTTGACATCATTATCTTGAATCTTATTGGTTCTTATAAATTTTATTTTGGCTATACATTTTCCTTTGGAGGACCATTTTAGACCTCAAAATTCCCCTAATGTCGATGGACCTCAAATGTGAGCTTTCTTTATCATCTAAGTTCATATTATTTTTAGAGGATTCAATTTTTTCACCTACTTCATCTACTATTACGTCGATGCAATCCTCAATCTTTCTTGTCTACTTATTGTAACACATATTCTTTTCTTAGAATAGAGTATCCGAGCAATATTCCTTCATTAAATCGTGATTCAAACTTCTAGGGGTTCTTTTCATTCTTTTTAATGAAGAACTTGCTCCCAAACACCTTGAGATGTTTAACTGATGCATGTCTTCCCTGCCATAACTCATATGGAGTTTGATCACTATTAGGCCTAAGTTGAGTTATGTTCAGTAGATATACTACTACCTAGGCTACTTCTCCCTCGAAGTTGTGAGACACTCTTGCTTCATCTAACATTGCTCTGGCCATTTCCTAGATTGTTCGGTTCTTACTCTCTACTACTCAATTTTGCTGAGGAGTTCTAGGCACTAAGTACTACCTCCTAATGTCGTGCTCTTCACATAATTCTTTAAATTCTCCTAAGGTATACTCTCACCCTCTGTTTTATCTTAAACATCTTATCTTTAAATCTTTCTCATTTTCTACTTTGAGTTTTAAACTTCTTGAAATGCCTTAATGCTTCCAATTTTTATTTTAAAAGAGCAATCCAAGTAGTCCTGGTGAAATCATCAATGAGAAACATGAAATACATCTCTCCTTTTGAGGTATTTTCTCTAGTTGGGCCACAATATCTGTGTGAATGAGCTCTAGACGTTTGGATGAGGTGAACCCTCTTAATTTGAAATGAGTTATAGTCTACTTGCCAAATTGACACGACTTATAGATTGTGTTATCAGGCTTTAACAGTCTTGGTAATCCTCTCACTGCTCCCATATTGCTTATTTTTAACAAATTATCAAAATTTACATGCCCAAGCCTCTTGCACCACAACTATGATTCACTTGTTTTGCTTAAATAATAGTTGACCCTAGAATCGTCAAATACATATACATTACTGTGGGTTTTGATTTCTTTTCCCACTAGCTTTCCTTTCTTTATGCTGCAGATCTCATATCCTTTAAATTGGAAGGTCACATCATAGCCATTATCACACATCTTACTAACACTAAGCAAATTGTGCTTGAGACCTTCTACATATAGCACATTATGTTCTTCTATTTTGTGATCGAGCTTCTTTTCCCTTGATTCTTATTGGAGCATTGTTTCCAAAAGTGACATTTCTTCCTTTATCCTTTTCCTTAAGTGACAAAAAATTGCTTTTGTCCTCAGTCATATATTTGGAACAACCACCATCCACATACCATTTATTATTTTTATTACGAGCTAATAATCCAAGTGAACATTTCATGCTCCTTTTAGTATTTTGTTTCCAACTCCCTTTAACCTTTTGGATAGTTGTCTGTCTGACACTTTGGGACTTAGAAAGGTATTCAAACCTACTTCTGCACTCACTGGCTTTGTGCCCAAAATTATTACATTTGAATAATTATACTTCACTTAGTAAGGGAGAGAAGACATTTTGATTTCTGAGAAAGAAGTTTTGAGACTTAGAAATATGATGCTTATTATATCTAGGATTCTCATCTCTTTCTACTTTGATCCTTCTACAATCAATGGATTTATGTCCAAAGATATGACACTTATAACAACTATCATAAAACAAATAGGCATGCCTATTGTTATAAGCGTTATGAGATGGTGTAGTGAAATAGCTTGGTCATTTGATTGATTGATTCATTCTCCATTGGTGATCTCCTCTTTGCACAACTGATATTTTTTATTCATGGGTTCTTTCATGATGCTTCTTCTCGTGGATTTGAGATTCTTCAAATCCCACGGACCTGGAGTTTATCTTCCCAATAGAATATTCTTGTGTCTTAGAGTATCCCAGGCCAATTTTGATTCCTAAGGGCCTTTGACTTTATATGATCTGATCTAGTCTCCTTGTCCCTCCAACAAATTTTTCATTTAGATCCTTCTTGGTCTTTGTTTTCTCAAGATCAGTTCTCAAAGATATAACCTTTGCTTCAAGACTCTAACAGTTTTCTTCCCATTCTTGAATCGGGTCTCAAAGAACCTATTCTTTTTGTTTTTCCTCCTCTGGCACAATTTTCAAAGATAGGATATCATCTTTGCATATCTATGAGATCATTTCTCTTTTTAAATTGAGCAACTCCTCTTTCAACCACTTGTTCTCCTCTTTCAGTCTCTCATAGATTCCTTGGTTTTCTTTTAGTAGAAGGACTAGACTATCCTTTCTTTTGATAACTTCTTTTAGCTTTTCTTTTTGATAGGACAATTCTTCCTTATCAGAGTTATACATACCTTCCTCCCCATGCTATAAATGTTACTTCAGCTGCTTATTTATCTTCTTTGCTTTCTTTAACTTACCGAGGGCACTAATGAGTTCCCCTTCAATGTCTACTACTCCTTCTTATTCCTCTTCAGAGTCCATAATACCTTATTTTTTTGGGTCTGTTCCAAGGGCCATAAGAAGATACTTATCTGACACGTTCTTTGATGAGTATTCATAGTCTGGCTTTAGCGCTGAGATGTCCTCTTTGGAGTAGAACTCATTCTTCTTATAGAGTTTTTTCTGATGATGTGTCTAAGATTTGTTTCCAAATTTTAGATCCTCTTACCTTTCAACCTTTTATTTATAAGGGCATTTGAAGAGAAATGTCCAACTCTTCCACAGTAAAAAAAATTAAAGGGAAACTTCCATTTATATTTTCCTAAGCCAGGCTTCAGTTTTATGGCTACTTGAGCCAACTCCTGATCAGAGTCACAACTAGAGTAGTCTTGATGATATTTTTTCTCCTTGCCCTTTCTACATACTTTGAAGACCACTTTGTTTGGTTCAGATTTTTCTATTCCTACTCTCATCTCATAGGTTGTGAGAGTATCATGCAGATGATCCTTCTTGATATCCCTTAAGTAAGCCATTTCCTCAATAGCTGAGATCTTGGCATTAAATATCATGGGCAAAGATCTCAATATTTTCTAGAAAATCATCTCTTCCTTGACTTCTTCACCAAGTCCTCTAATCAAATTAGTCACTTCAACAACTCTAAGGAAGTATTTTGCTATACTTTCATTCTCATTCATTATGGGGCCCTCAAACCTCATTGTAAAAGTTTGAAGTTTCACTTGCTTGACTTTTTCATTTCCTTCATGACTTTGGTTAAGCTTTACCCATACTTCCTTAGCATATTTACAATGTGTAACTTTTAGAAGTTATGATTGACTAAGACCAAAGAGAATGACATTCTTGGCTTTAGCATTGTTCCCATATAGTTTTTTACGATCTCAATTAGTGGGAGGAATATCAGGGACATTGTAGTCTACTAGTACTCAATTCCAAACATCTACTCCTAGGGACATAAGACATGCTTCCATTCTCACTTTCCAAAAATCATAGTTGGTGCCATCAAAGACTAGTATTCTACTTGAGTAAGCCTCTTGAATTTATTGCCTAGACATAATTCCTGATAGATCTACCTTCGAGTGTCTAAACTATTACTCAGGAAACTTGGCTCTGATACCAATTTTTGAAATAAGGAATTGCTGAGGGGGAGGTTAGGGGGGTGAATCAATAATTCATATACTCTTTTTCCTTTTCTTATTATGCTGATAGTCCCTTCTTATGTTATTTAACTTGTGAGAGCATTCATTCACAAAAGAGTGAACCAACAATATTTCAGACACACATATTCAAGAAACAATCGACACATTTCACACAACATTTTTCATGTGGAAACCTAGAGGGAAACCACCAAATTGTTTCTTTTTTATGATGTAAATTAATAACCCACTTAATTACATATGTTTATTTGTGAGCACCCACTCACAAGAGGCACTAACCCCCTTTGGTTAGAAAGCACCAATTTGCAAAGAGGCACCAACCTACCCTTGACACTGTTCTACTATTTCATATAATTTCAAACTGAAAACAGACGCATACAATTTTACAACTAAAATACCAAACAATTGTTGTTCACATATTTTAATTCTACAGTGTTCCTTCTGTGATCACTTGCAACAGATCTCCTCTTACTGCTCACAACAACACTTCCTTTGCGCTTTTCCTTCACTATCAAGGGCTCTTCACTGACTGCACTTCAACACTACCTTGGTAGTTACTCACATAGTCCTCACACTAATCTTGTTGGAGTGTTACATTTTGTCCTCTCAGGTGCTTCAACCTCTTTTCTTCAATCCACACACTCACAACACTACTCTCTAACACATATGCTCACTTCCCCACTTTTTCCATTGCTCGTGATGGTTTTGTTCCACTGAGGAACTCTGCACAAGGGAGTGTTTCCACACTATCCTGTAACTACCAATCTATACTTAAGCATGGATTCACTTTCCACTCTTGTGTTGTCTGATAATTTCTTGTCACAACACTCAAAATATTGAGGGTTGTCACAGTTCTTCGAAGTTTGACTACATAGAGCTCTTGTACTGAGAAATTAATTCTCATATGACTTGCACACTCCTTTAAGAGTCCCATGGTTATTTATCATTCTACAGATCTTGAATATCCACAGAGGTGACCATTATCTTATTCTTTACCACAACCATTCATGCACGCGAAGTAGTTGATTACTTCCTTCAAGCACTCAAATTCATCTCTCCTGTAAATGTTGTCCTCGATTTCTTGTTACAGAGTCTTCCACAGGATTAGCCCTTTTCATTCAATATCATATTTGCCAACCCATACACTCTTTAAAGCTTTGTACTTCCTTATCAGAGCGATTCCATATCAAAATCTTCATAGTGGTGTAATATTCCTATATTCTAATCTTCTAATTGCCGAGATCCTTCTGCTTAGCCCTCACAATGCTTCTCATCATAGGACCACTAGTTGTGACCTACCGCTTAGCATTAAGGTGTTAAGCCTTCAAACTCCTGTTGGGGGCCATTCTCCCTTTGTTAACTGCTTTGTGCCATTAGCTCATTAAGCTCTTACAACCATGTTCCAACCCAATATCGGAAGCCCTCTATATTGGAACTTTTCAACACTCCAACTATTATAGAGTTATGATATCTTCAATCCTCTAATCACCGATTTTCGATATGATGTCATCACTCCATGTGGTGAATATTTAGTGGTGAAATGTGTCACCCAGTTCTGGCCCATTAGCCTACCCAATATGGTTAAATATGTCTCCCATATGTCCTACTCTACTGATATGTTATACTGATGTCAACTGCCACTATAATTTATCTAAGCTAATCATATGGTGCCATGTGTCCGGCTAGAGGAGAGAGAAGGGGACCTGTCACACTTGGTTTTGTGTTGAAATCCTTTGTTATTCTTCTTTTGGCATTCCTCAGTGATTTTAAAGGCTTATCAACACTTACTGATATCGCAACTTTATGCGCTTTACTCACTTGAAGAAGTTTTGATACTCTGATCTTTGGGATTCCAATTTTCTCCAACCTTTGATACAACCCTCTCCGATGTACCGAACCTCTGATTGTTGACATCATTGATTATGCCAATACATTGACATCTTGATCTCTGATATTTGATGCACTAACATGCTGATCTCCGATATCCCAACCTTCTTAGGACTTCAAGTCGCTCAACATCAGCAAGCCATAAATTTTGACCCCATAGTCCATTTTTGGACTTACGCATATCATTGGAAATCTTATTCAAAGAAATTTCCAAGTGAGAGGGTCTAGTGTAGGCTTTGAGTCCTTCAACTAGATGGAAGGTGACTACAAACTTTGTTTCCCATTGACTCTTTAGTGAGTTGAACAACAACTACCATGATGATCATTTTATGGCTTCTTCAGTAAGCCTACTACTATGATGATTCTCTACAAAATCCTTGCAGCTACCATGGAGTTCCATATGGCCCATCACTGTAATCATCATTTTATGGATTCTTCAGTAAGCTTGATACTATGATGATTCTCTACATGAATCCTGCAGCTAACATGGAGTTCCATCTGGCCCATCACTCTAATTATCATTTTATGGCTTCTTCAGTAAGCCTGTTATTGTGATGATTTTCTACAAAGAAGTCTACAACTACCATGGGATTCCTTTGAAACACTCACTAATCATGTTGACCCTTCTCTGAAACCAATGCCAACACTTACAATGCGACCTATACACCATCAAATGTCCAACAATTCCATGCAGTCTGAAATCATCTTTCATGAAAATATTGGCAATTTGTGCACTCCCAAAGGTAGATTGTATTGGTATAAAGTGTGTTTCTTTAGTCAGTATGTCTACCATTACCATAATATAATCATGTTGGTACCTAGTCCTTGGAAACTCAATTATAAAATCCATGGAGATCACCTCCGACTTCCATTCTGGAATGGGTAGTGGATTCAATAACCCCGCCGGATGTTCGTGCTCCACTTTCACATGTTGACACTCTAGGAATTTTGTTAAATACTCTCCTACCCCCTTCTTCATACTTGACCAGAAAATTTATTTTCTTAGGGTTGTTATTAGTTTTTTCTATCCCGGATGACCTACATATGGTCTCTTATGGTACTCATCCATAATCATTTGTTTTAGTACTTCCACATTGGGAATATATAGTATGTTTTGATAAGTAATTAGACCTTTTGGGTTTAATGCATACCCTGAAATTTCTTCCTACTATAGTTTCAGCTATGTTTCTTAGTACTGAGGGTCTTTTGGAACTGCTAGCTGTACATGTTCCTCAAAATTTGTCTTTACACTACTTCGTGCATTTGCTACCAGAAAATGAGCATGCCTACTTAATGCATGAACAATCTTATTTTCCTTTCCCTTAATATGCTTTATTTCAAATTTGAATTCATTGCGGAATGATAACCACCTTGCCTATCTTGCATATAGATTAGGTTAACTAAAGAAATACTTTAGACTGATATGGTCAGTTACCAAAACAAATTTCTTCCCTAGTAAATAATGGCTCCACATTTTTAAGGCATGTATTATAATAGCTAGTTCTAGGTTATATACAACATAGTTTTGTTCATTTTTTCTAAGTTTTCTTAACTAATAACCTATGACATCATTGCCTTGCAGTAGCACACCCTGCAATCCTTCTAAAAAAGCATCCATGAAAACCAGAAACTTCTTATTTGGATATGATATTTTTAAAATAGGAGTTGTTGTTAGCATTTATTTCAATTTGTTGAAGCTCTCCTGACATTTGTCCATCCATTCAAATTTTACTCCCTTCTTCTATAGGGAGGTAATGGGGTAAGCTAGTTTTGAAAACCCCTTAACAAATCTTCATTAGTACCCAACAATCCCCATAAAGGAGCGTAGCGCTGATACATATTTTGGATTTGTCCAATTCATAATGGCTTTAACTTTCTCTGCGTCCACTGCTAATCCTTCGTTGGAGATAATATGCCACAAATAATAAATTTTAGGTTTGTAAAAGTCACACTTGCTACTTTTTTCATATAGTTGATGTTCCCTTAAGGTGTCTAACACCAACTTCAGATGCTCTCAGTGTTCTTCTTCATTTTTAGATCAATGAAAACTAATAAAAATTGGTCAAGATAATTGTGGAGCACACTATTCATAAGACACATGAAGGTTGCAGGTGCATTAGGAGATCGAAAGGAGACACCACAAATTCGTAATGACCATAATGAGTTCTAAAAGTTTTTTTTTATGAATATCTTCATATTTTGTGAGTAACTGCTGGTAACCAGTTTGTAAATCAATTTTGAAAAAATAGTTTCCCCTCTCACCTGGTCAAACAGATCATCAATCTGATGTACGGGATATTGTTTTTAATGGTTATTTTGTTCAGTTGATGATAATCAATGCACATTCTGAATGTGCCATCTTTCTTTTTAACAAGTACTACAGGTGCCCCCCATGGTGAAACACTAGGCCCGATATAAACCTTATGCAATAATTCTTGTAACTCCATTTTCAATTCTAGAAGCTCCAAAGTACTCATTTGATAGGGAGCTCTAGACACAGGGACAACACCTAGTACTAAATCTATGGTAAAATCTATGTCTCGATGCAGGGGTAATCTTGGAATTTCTTCCAGAAATACATTTGAAAATTCTTTAATAACCAGTAGGGTATCTAGAATTCTTCTTTCGGCTAGTTGATAATTGGTTTCCGCCTGCACCAGGTACAATTGGCATCCTTTTCTGGCACTCCTTTTCAACTATAAGGCCGAAATTTTCCGATCCAAAACTAGTTTTGGCTTTCCCTTAATTATCCTAGTGTGTCCATTATGATTAACATATGTAACTATTTTTTCTAGACAGTTTATAACAACTGCTTTCTTTTCTAGCCAATTCTTATTAAAACATCATAAGACCCTAAAGGAAGAATATTTAAATCTACCACTATGGAAGATCCATTTAAATTCAACAGAAATTGTTTTACCCGACTTGTTACCTTCCTTTTGGTCCCGGTTCCTAACTGGACCAACCATGCTTTTCTAGATTTTTTCTGTTTCCAATTTGCATTTTTCCACAATTTGGGGGCTGATGTAACTCAAACTAGCCCCCAGATAAATTAAAATAGACACATGTTGGCTTAGTATAGTACCTTTGACGCAACGGAATCAATGCCTTTCTATAAACCCACAAATGGATCTATAAAATCCAACAATCACCCCTTTACTTTGAAAACTATGCCTTTTCCTTTCAGAACTCAAAAGCCTTTGAAAAAGCTTAAAAAACAATGCTTTTCCCTTTCAGGACCAAAATACCCTCGGAAATGTCAAAACAAAGCTTTTTCCCCTTTTTAAAGCAATTCTATATATTATGCTGAAAATCCAGATGTGGCTAATCGGACAACTCAACTTGAATTGCAATATTGGTGATCAAGGTTCCAATGGTCCACAACTATCAGTGCTATCCCTTGGCAGAGGTCCGATGCGATATCGCTAATCGTTGTTGGTGATTGCAATATGCCTACTTTACGATATACCATCTCCACTTCAAAACCCCGATGCAATATGTCACAATCAGAAGTCGCAAGGTTTAAGGATCAGGCCTTTGACATGCGTTGATCCAACTGCATGATGCGATGTATGTGTCGGACTTGATAGGATCCAAAACTCCCATGCATAAAATTTCAAGTCCGCTTCCCTGAATTCGCTAAGTGTTTAGTGTGATTTCTCGGTGTGAATGGCATTCAACAATACAACAAGTAAATACACTGGAGTGATGCTATCTAGGTTCCATGGACCCGATAGTGTTAAAACTCCTGCCCATAATAATTTGAAGTCCGGATTCTCAATCCGAATGTGTTTTGTGCTCAGTTTTTAGTGTATTTTGGGTTTTCCGCTTGCGGAACCAAACAATGGAATGAATTCACTAACTGATCCTTTAATACAATATTCGTATTATAAAGTATGAAAAACACAGAGCCAGCACCAATATCATTCGAATACAGAGAAAAAGCAAGCATTCGAGGCGTCCATGAGCGGTTTATATAATAATGCATGCAACATTGATTTATTCACAATAAACCCATTACAGAGTCTCGACCTTGGGCCAAATTACACAAATAAAGACCTCTATCTCAAAAGAAATGCAATCCACATTGTCTTGCTCTCGCTCTACTAACTCCACTCCTCAATCCTCTCTGGCTTGATTCTACAAATTAGTGGCCTTTTCCTCCTACAATACCCATAGGTTTACATTACTCTTGAATGCTCTCTAATTATCTCTCGATCTTGAATCCCTCTTCAAAAAAGAAAGGGAAATACATATATGTCCTATCTAACCATCTCCTTCATAATTGAAGGGATTGACTACATATTTAGGAATCAAATCCTATCCTAATTTGAACAATTCTAACTACTTGGCTTGATCTCCACGCAAGGAGGATCACTTGCCACCTATTTCCCAATTCTGTTCAGAATTAGGCAATAATGAACTACTTAAATTTATTTTGAAATTAATACAAATTAAACAACCAAGTCTTCCTCCCAACTTATATTAGGCACAACATGTGACCACTCCATCACATTGCTGGCTAGGCCTAGATGATTCTGCATCAGACTCCCAAAGTTTAAATTAATCATGATCCCCTGATCATGCGCTTCTGACCTATGTCCTCTTGGATCCCATACTTTGTTTGGTAGTCTATACTTGGTTATTGCTATTGTTTGTTGTTTTCAAGGTCTCCATACTTTATGCTGCATTGCCCAATTATCTATGCTCTCACTGTCTACTGCTATCCTTTTCATATATCTTACTGTTGTTTGCTCATCATTACAATTTATGACAGGCTCCCACATCTTAATTTCCAGTTTTCCATTTCCTTCACCTGTACCATTCTTTCTAGCCAATCTTCCTTTCTTCTTTTGTCCTTTATTTGTTTTATTGGAATGCTGCTGTATGAGTCTCCACAACTCATCCAATTATTTGCCCACTTCACTTCTCATATGTTGAATACTATTCTCCTGCGACTGATTATGTTCTTGAATATGAACATCATATCCCTGTGCCAATAATTTTACATATACATTTTTGAAATGTACAAATGCCTTCTCCATTGATCCTCTGCAATAATTCCAATTCCTTCTTCTGGTTTCTACTTCATGACTTCACTACTTCTTACTTCAATTTCCAGTATACTGGAAATTCTATAAATTTCTTGAAAACTCAGAATTTTTCCTGCTTGATTAGGTACTTGGAATATTTCTTCTTTTAGTAACTTCATTTCTACACTCTTAAGGATTATGGCATTATATTCACCTACATCTGAAATGTCATCTTCAACCTCTTCTTTGTTAATAAATGCCTGAAGTATAATAGTAATTCTATTACTATCATCTCTTGAATTCATTTCTAGTTCAACACTCCCATACTGTAGATTCAACATCATTCCATCTTTTTGAGACATTCTAATATCACCCTTAATTAATTCAATCTGATCTTCAAAATCAACTTCTTGGTTCAAATTGACTTCACATTGCCTTGTTCCTACATATAAATCTTCATCAGAGTTAATAAATTCATTAAACACAATTACTTTACCTTGCTTCCTCATTATGCCAACACTTCTGACAACTTCTTTCTCATATTTGTCATTCATGACAACTTTGTTCTCATTCAGTTCTGGCTGTACAATTTGATCACTTATTCTTTGGCTTTCTTGCCTCTTCTTGTTTCCAGGAAAACTAGTGTCTATTTGATCTACTAGTCCCACTAAGACGGGTAGCTATCTTAGAAACAAATAATTCAAAGTAGTGTTTTCCTTTATGGATGATAGATAAGAGAGAAGCAGAGAGCACCAACCTTAATCTTTCACTTGGCTCCTTGCTTGTTTCCTCTCTCCTTTGATAGAGCTTGCCACTCTTTTCTCACTTGTCCCGCTTCAAAGAACACCCGTAGAGGAAAAGCAATAAGAAACCATCAAAGCATAGAGATCTATGATACCATAAATAATGCAGAATCAGACGTACATTAACCATACAATTGTATACACAAATACAAGATTCATAAACACACAAGTATACGGAAGAAAACTCAAATAAATTTATTGATAGTAGAAGTAGAAGAGAGGATTACAACCTAACTGTCTGATCCATCATCATCCTCCCAGCATGAAAGCCCTCTTCAACTCATGAAAAGCGAGATCACCCAACAATACAATGTCTCAAAGAGAAACCAACAACACTTCCTTACAAATTACAAAATTCCAGCCTTTAGATCTCTGTGATGAGGGACCCATATATAGATATTTGCAAGGGGGTGAGTCAGCTTCTAGATTTTTTATTAGTGTCATTTCACTAATAGTTCTTGGTTCCACTTGGAGATTTCATGATCTTTTACTCATCCCTGGGCGAGTTCAGAGAGGCAAGTGTCATATGAGAAGTTTCTAGAAGATTCTATGGGTTTCCACTTAGCAAACTATCTCTGCCATTTGTCTACTCTAACCCATCGCACCCTATAGAATGCCTTTTCAGTATGCATTGCACCCCCCATGTGTAATACGTGAGATGCATCGCACCTTGACCAAGGAGCAGTCTGTATGGGTCAGTTTTGACTAGTTTTGAGTAGTTTTTCAAGTGGAACTTCCGGGAAATGATGTAATCAGTTGACCTTGATCCTTTAGGGTATGAAACAACACTTTTAGGTGTTTGAGAGCCCTTGGTTTATAGACATATGTGATTGGAGTTGCAGTGCCCAAATATGTCTATAACAGTTGCCCCGTAAAGCATGAGGTCGTAAATCTTCTGATGTCGGGTGAAATGCTTTATCATGAGGATTCAAGGTTTTTCGAACTGGAAGGTGACCTATAATAAGATACAATACAATACATTATCTTCATATTATTTTCATGATCTACCTAAGGTAGGCATTCCCATGCTCAGCTTTATAAATTCATTTTCATGTACGTAGGACAAAAAATCATTTGTTGTTGCAGACTAGTGATTCTCGTAGAGCCATCATCCCTTAGCTTGGATGATCATCTTTGTAGCTATGGAGTACAATTGATGTCTTTATTTTCCTAAATATATCGTAGCTTGGATGGATGAAACTAGATCTGGGATCTTCAAACTTGTTCAATCTTCGCCTGATGTACAAGTTGATCCATGTGAAAAGATGTTCTAAAGTCGAACATGGAAAGACATTGCCTAATTACCAGCCAAAGATGTAAGCTGTTAACAGGCACGAGAGGAATCACTAATAATGATAATGACCCTCAAGGTACTATAGTACAATTCATGTGGTGTGAGCATATGAGTCGATGTCGAACACCACGCAAAATCTTTTGGTTGAAGACCATTGATGTAAACCCATCGTTGGAAGTGAGAAACTTGCCATTGAGGTATGCAAGCTTCCAAGTACTGAAAGGGTTGTTCCTAAGTCAAATTCTTGGATAATGAGACGATGTTGACAAGAAGTGACCTATCATAGGAGGGCCTTAATTAATCCCACATCTACGATACGAAACGAAGCAAATGATTTTGTGGAGGTGAAAATGATCTGATGATACAAGGTTCAAGAATGCTGGTCATGAAAAATGGAGAGTGAAGGTATTGTAGTGGATGAGGCGTTAGCTGGGTTGGTGAATTCTTTGAGCGACTTCTCTTGAACATATCGGTGACACTAAAATGGATTGGTAGCATTAACCCTAAAAATGGATGGCACGGAGGACCAATGGTGATGTGACCGGTGGACGGAATAACCCAACCCGACTCAATCATGGTGATAGAGTGAAAGTGTCATGTTCTTTCCCTTTTCCCCAGTCATTGTTGACCAATACCTCTTTATTTTTTTCAAGCTTGAGGATGATAACATATGCTTGTTCTATAATTTTCCCTTCAGGCAAACCTGTCGCTATGTTTTAGTGAGCCTAGCGACAGTGAAACTCGCTTTTGTCCTGATGGACAAGTTTGTTGCTATTGTTTCAATGAGTTTAACAACAAAGATAACTCAATCCTTTTCATATTTAGAGAGTTTGAAAAGGGATGAAAAGGAAACTCCAATAGTCCTTTTTCATGGTATAATCCCTTAAGTCCGAGAAAGTATAAAATAATACAAAAGGGATGACTTTTAGATAGTTTTAGTGAGCCCAAAAAGACAAGACCTCGATCTTTTTGTGGGATGATCGCTTAGGCCCAAAAAGATTAAAATGTAGAGGAGGGATGGCACTTCCCTTTACTTTAACGAGCTGGAAAGGCCAGTAGCTTTGTAATCTTTTCATATTTTATGAGTCTAAAAAGAGCTTAACAGACTCGTTTTTGAGGAACGAGTGGTGTTTTTAGGTAGCAACTGGTTCCAGGTAAGTTTGGAACTTCTCAAACGTGGCAGTGTAAAAAGGGTGGCTAACAGAATCACTCATCGCAGCTATTCCTCAAAAGGGTAAACAATCAAGTGGAGGCATATGATCAGCTAAAAGAGTGGAGGTGATGGTAAGAACATGACCAAGGTTCAAAAGGCTGATAGCGATGCAATCACAAAGGTTATTTACCAAATGGCAGGTTTACTTTTTAATGAGCTTGAACTTTGTGCCAACATATGCTCAATTCTAGGTTTATTTTTTAACAAGCTTGAACTTTGTGGAAACATTGCTCGTTGATAATAGTCAGAGATGCTCAATTTACCCTTAATGCTATATTCTTTCGATGGTTGCAAAACCTATTCAATTTTTCCATCAAATTGATTAGAAATGTAAATACATGCTTGAAAAATGAGTTAAAAACTAACATCTTAGTTGAATTACATGAATAGTAACATAAAAACAACTTTACCTCTCATTTTACCATTTCATTCAAATTTGGGATTGTTGGAGCTCTAGAAGTATTTTCCCCCTCAAATTTCATCAGCTGATTTTGGGAGATCCGGTGGACTATTCTTCACACCATTAGAACTAGGTAGGAGCTAACCCTAAGCTCTTCAATTGCATTTCATCCTTTTCTAATTTGGAGCAAGTTTTCCCTCTCTTCTGGGCCCCAGGGTTTTCAAGATTTTGTTCTCTCCCTATCGCACCTAGTTTGCATTGAAAGGTGCAATGCATACTAAGCTAGCCATTGGCCAGTCAGTATGCATCTCACCTTATACATAGGTAGGGTGTGATGGGCACAAAAGGGAAAGTTTGTGAAGTGTTTTCTCATGGAATTTTTTCCTATTTTTTCTCAAATCAGGATCCTAATTCTTCTTTTGTTTTTGTTTCAGAGATTCATTGGATCAAGATGGTTGTTACATGGTGTGAACACAAGAATGAAGAAGCAGACATGATTGCCTTACATGATCCATGTATGGTTACTGCATTGCGAAACTATGGCTTGCTCAAATTCTTCCGCATATCCAACATGAGGCAACAAATCAATTTGTTGCAATATCTTCTCAATGCATGGGATCTGACCAACCAGGTGTTCCAGATTAGAGGCAAATCCATTCCTTTGATAGTTGAGGATATCTACTTTTTGACTGGGTTATCGAGGTGTGGTGCCCCTCTCTCACTATCAAGATCTGCTCGTGGGGGTGAATTCGTGAGGGATTATATTTGCCAGTTTTGTAGAGATGGATCTCAACCGAGTAGGGTTGGGAAGATCAGTATTCGAGATGTCACTAACTGGTCCTTGAGGACTATTTTATTCATCTTTGCTAGATTGGCTGGCAACATAGCTCTTCATTTGGCCAACAAGTCGTATATGCAGTATGCTTTAGAATTTCTAGAACCAAAGGTATTCAACTAGTGTGATGCATTGCTTCCAGTTATAAAAGAACAACTTTCCAAGGTGAAGAATGGAAGATCAAAGAACTTCGGTTATGGTTCCATTCTGACTGCTTTCACCTTGGAGAGGATTCCACTCGTGCAACCATAGTACATTTCACTAGGATTGCCAGCACCGAGGGAACCACAGATGCAGAGATGGGTTGACCTCATAGCCATACATGTTGGCCAGTTATAGATTTCAATCTCTGATGCCTTCTTTGAGTGGTTCAACCATCAGGAGATGGTCTTCGCCGAGCATCCATACGTTGGGATGGATTTCTGAGGCGACTCAGATTTGGTGCTACCGGCTGGCGAGCAGTGGAGTATCATGGGTAAGATGATCTGACCATATCTTTGTTTATTGCTTTTATAATGTTCTTGTGTTTTTTAAATGTTATCAAGACTAATCAAACTCATATATTTGTGTAGATGTTGGGCCAGTGCAACCAGCAGCGTGCTGAGTCGATGGACTAGGTTCTTACATATGATCGCACAGGCGATGACTTGTTATCACCAACACCATTAGTTTAGGGTGCTTTTCTACATTTTTGAGTTTTGGGTCGTATGACCGATTTTGTCCTGAACATAGAACATTTTGTAAAAACTATAAATAAGCATATATATTTTTGATTTCGGAGCGTTATTTTGGTTAAGTTATGTGATCCTGATGCAAATGTTAATTGAAATGCTTTTTCCTTTATAAATTCTGCAAATGTCTATCTAACACATAATTTGCTAATGAATCAGTTAATGTGTTTAAGTTTCTGGAAATGTGTTGATATTGAATAGAATCAAATTGCCTTTCCAAAATCCTGACCCTTAGGAACATACGAGAGATAGCTAGATTTCGAATGGAATAGATGCCAGTAAGCTGTAGGATGACGAGTTGTGAGTCTAGCCTAACAACAAGTCGGCGTATGCCATGTGTGATGGCATCAGAGAGAAGCTCGATCAATGCGATGTACTCAGTGATGTTGTTCATTGATTGACCAATACATATCCCTCTGAAACTCACTAACTTGCCGCTTGGATCAAAAATGGCCCAGGCTGTAGAAGATAGGTTCTGCGTACTACAACTAGCTCTGTCGGCGTATCCAACGAATGATTACAACATGTCTAATATCTACAACAAATCCAAAGTGGATTACCTAACCAAAATGATAACTCTTGATGAAAACAAAAACGTAACAAAAGCATATAAAGAGATTACCACACTTAATTAAGCATAGTAACACTTAAGATACAACCCGTTGCAGGGTTGCGACAATGGAATCCCATTGTAATCTACTAGCTCGTAGGCTCCTTTTGCTAATACTTTTTTAACAATGTAGGGGCTCATCCACAATGGTTTGAACTTACCTACTCCTAATTTATCAGAGTCCTAATCGTAAAGCAGGACCAGGTCACCTTCCGAGAAGACATGGGGTTTGACACTTTTGTCAAATTACGCCTTGACACATTTCTTATGAGATTCGTTAGCTAAAGTGGCATCATGATAGGTTTTATCCAATTGGATTAGTTCCAAGAAATGAGCCTCTTCCTCCAAAGTTTCAGGAAGTAGATTGACTACAAGCTTGAGAGATGAAATTTCACACTGAATCGGTAAGACTATTTCCAGGCTATACACCAACTGAAAGGGTGTAAATCCGGTCGCATTTCTCACTGATGTCCTATATGCCCACAAAGCTGAGTACAGGATTAAGTGCCAATTCCATTTGTGGACTCCAATCATCCTTTGCAGCATGCACTTCAGGACTTTGTTGATGGCTTCAACTTGTCCGTTAGCTTGCAGATAATATGGAGTAGAACTGTTGTGGGATAGTCCTAATTTGGTAGCTAATTCAACCATCATGTGATTGCGAAAATGCGATCCATGATCTGGGACTATAGCCTGTGGAACACCGAATCTAAAGACTACATGATTTAAAAAGAAAAGAGCAGCCGTTTCGCCACTGTTGTTTAATGTAGGCATCGCCTCAGCCCATTTTGTAAAATAGTCAACTGCGACTATGATATACCCATGCCCCCCAGCCGAGGTGGGGTTACATGTCATGAAATCTATGCCCCATCTGGCGAATGGCCCAACAACAACTACTGGATGTAATGGCGTGTGTGGTAGTTTGGTTTTGCAGTTGAAGATCTGACAAGCATGGCAACTTCTCACTGCGATTATGTAATATTTGAATATAGTAGGCTAGAAGTAACCCACTCATAAGATCTTTTGTGCCGTAGCGTAACTATATTGATGCCCCCCACATGCACCTGAATGACAATCATTCAGGAATTTTTCGGCCTCCTCATGCATGAGGCACCTTCACAGAAGTCTATCGATACCTCAACGGTAAAGTGTATCACCGATGATCATGTAGTCTTTGGTTTTCTATTGAGTATGTCATTGTTCGGAGCGAGAGGTATTAGGCTTGTATGTTTGGGTTTGGAGGTAGATCAGTGTATCTCCATACGATGGATTGCTTGATGATATCAAAAATGAAGATTCATCCACAATTGATGCTTTCGATGTTGAATCGTTGGATGACGATGGGAGGTTGCATAGTAACTCCGTGAAAACTGGAGATTTCTTTGATTTGGATTTTGTCAATTCCAGATCAAACTCTTGCAAAATGGCTATCCATTTTGAATATTTTCCCCCTAGTAATTGACGTGATAGGATGTAATTCATAGGGTTGCAATCTAACAAAATGGTAGTTTTGCGAAAGAGGATATAGTGTTGAAATCTCTGTACTACTTGAATAGCTGCTAGAGCTAGCGTTTCAACATAAGAGTACTTTCTTTCTGTATCATTTAAGTTTTGACTTAAATAATAGACTGGAGGTTCAATTCCATTTTCTTCTTGTATTAAAACCATTGCGATGGTTCTATCTACTGTGGCTAGATACAGGTTAAAGTCTTTTTAATAGTCAAGAGCGTACATTAATGATGCTTTTATTAGGGATTCCTTTAAAGCATCAAAGGAAGCTTGCGCAACCTGATCCCAGTTGAAGGGCACTTATTTTTTCAAAAGACGCATATAACCTTTAGCAAGTTCGACATAATTTGGAATGAACCTCCTTAGAAAGTTTGCTTTCCCTTGGAGTCTCTGAATCTAAAGCAAATTTGAAGGTGGAGGCATGTCAATGATTGCCTGAACCTTACATGGGTCAAGTCGAATCTCGTCTTTATAAAATACGAAACTAAGTAAACGATTAGAACCGACACAAAACACACACTTGTGTGGATTGAGTCGTATCTTGTAGTGTCAGCAATGTAGAAATATAGCTCTCAAATGCTGCAGATGATCAGTCCGTTTTCATGAATGAGCTGGCAGATCATCGAGATATGGTTGAATGATGTGTTTCATGTCATGGAAGGCATAGTTCATAGCCCTTTCAAAAGTTTCCCCTACATTCTTTAAACCAAAAGGTAGTTTATGGTATGCGAATGTGCCCCACAGACATATAAATACAGTCTTTGACTAGTCCTATGGATGGATGTTTATTTGATTATATCCGGAAAATCCATCCATGAATGAAAAGATTTCGCATCCGACGCATTCATCAATTATCTGGTCGATGAAGGGTGTAGGGTAGTTGTCCTTTGGACAAGCTTGATTTACATCCCTGTAATCAACACACACTCTAATTTTTCCTTGCTTTTTCATGACTGGAACAATATTGGATACCCAATAAGTTAGAGGAACAGGGTAAATGAAACTAGCATGTAAAAGTTTTTCAACTTCTGCCCTGATGGCAATGGCTTTCTTCGGGTGAACCTATCCAAGGCATTGTCGTACTAGTTTGACATCTGGATACATCTTGATTTCATGTTCAATGATGCTCGAGTCAATGCCTGACATTTTTTCATATGACCATGCAAAGACATCTCTGAATTCATGAAAGAGAGAGGAGTATATTTCCAGTTTTGAAGAAGAACAAGATTTGCCAACATGAATATTCTCTACAACATTAGGTTTGGTCGAGATATTTATGGCAATAGTTTCTTCAATATTGGACAGATTTTGCTCAGAATCCACCGTATTTACAGTATTTGATAGAAAATCAAAAACTAAAGGATGATTAAGGTCACTTGAATAATCTTTGTCATTATATTGAAGATGGGAACGATGGTGGTGATCTTCCCAAGGTGCCTCTCCTATCATCATTGACTGAATGATTCCTTCGTCTGTAGAATATATATGTGACCAAGGATCAGAAGAGGTGCCATATTCTAGAGACCTATCTATCCAAACACTTGATGAGTGTTGATTTGGGTTTTCCTCCCAAGCTAAGAAAATTGATTGCTACAAAATTTCTATGGGGCTTGGAGGCAATACCTAGCGATGATCCATGCTAACAAAATGTTCGGAAATCTTCTTAATCTTTGATGATGTAGAAGATACCATATTACAGTTTTCCATCGTGGCCACTTCCACCAGACTACTCGGAGGTGGGAGGGCAAAAGTACCCATTATGGCAGGGTCTTTTAGGAGGCCTACTCCGACATTTTGAAATGATTGAGAGCTTCCATGGATCATTGGAATGCTTCCCGTAGCTTGTGAAGTGTTAGGGAAAAAAGTTAGTTGGCCAATGATTGTAATTCTGCCTTGGAAGGGAAATGCAATATTTCTAAAATATGTTGACAAAACAGCAGCTATAGCATAAATCCATGGCCTGCCCAGTAAGATATTGTAGTCAAGGTTTCCGTCGATGACTTTGACTTCAATTTCTACTGTCTTTCCCCCTAGTTCAAATTGCAAGCTACTTAATATCCCATACGGTGTGTATGTTCATCCATCGAATGCTTTTAATGTTGTTGATGCTCTTGACAAGGGTGGTGAGCCTAAAGTTTTCCAACAACTCATCGAGATAATACAGGTGGATGCCCCCTCATCAATGATTATTCGATGAACAGTTTTGTTGAGGGATTTTACCTGTACAAGGAAGGTGAGTTAGGTTGGTAACTGAGGTTCATATCCTTTGTGGTTAAAGGCCACAAGATTAGAATCTGTTGGGTCAATCCAACCTATTGCTGATAATAAAGCCTGCTTTTGGGAGGGGCAATTTTGCAGTACTTCAAGTGTTGTTAGTTCAGGGATGATGGGTGGCAGAACTTCAGACGATGTTGTTGTCGAACTACTAGGTTGATCTGTAGCCTTGTTGTTCGACATCTGTGGACTCCCATAATATTTATTCCTCGTCAATATGAAAGCATCATTTTGTTGTTTTGAAATGGACAAGATAAGCACTTGGGATGGGGAAGCATGATCGATAGCAACCAGATTGGTTTCTAGGTTTGGAAACGGATCAATCAATACCATAGAGGTATTTGAAGTTGTCAAGAACTTTGTGAACTCATCTCGATGTGGACAATCTTTCATCCAATGGTCCTCATCACATATGAAACATGGCTTCTTTCGCCCAGTAGGGTTTCTAGAAGATTTTTCAGGAGTTAATTCTTCCTGTTTCTTCTTTTTGTTTTTCCATTTCTTCTTGCCCCCTGGTTGCTTCGGTTCTTTGCCTTTGTCGGATGACACAACATTAACCTTCGAGGCAAGAAGTTTGTCATTTGCTTTTTTACTGGAAACTGCAAGGGCCTTACCAGATGGAGCCTTTGCGGTTTACGTACTTGAGGTGCCAATCACACCATCGCCGGCATGAGTGTCCTTGTTTGATTTAGGAGGAGGAGGAAACAAAACATTCTGGTCTAGGAGCATCAGGAATTTTGTCATAGAGCATGCCAGATTGAGTATAGATCAAGTGTAGATATTGTGCATGAGCAATGACTTGCTCTTCAGTGACAACTCCTCCCTTGGCCACATCTTCTGTAATAGAAGGTAATAATGACTTAATAAGCCATTTAACAAGAAGCTTATAAGGAACATATGCTTTTACCATTTGATGACGATGTCGCCACTCATGAATATGATCAGATATGTGAGTGGCTGTTGTCTGTTTAAAATTGGTAAGGAGCTCTATTCCTATTTCGTACCTTATGGGTAACTGAAAATGGGTTTAAAAGGTGGTGGCGATGGTGCTGAAGTTATTGAATGAAGCTCTAGGCAATTCGATGTACCATTTCACTGCTGAACTAGTTAGCATTCACTGAAAAAGGTGAAGCCTAATTGAATCATCATTGAGGGTGTTGGATGAACACCACAAATGAAAGGTCATTATGTGATTCGATGCATCTTCACCCAGATTTCCATTGAATTTAGGAGTATTTGAGGGAATTTTATGAGGAATTGTTGGCCACCATGGGGCGTAAGAAATTGGATCATTTGTTAGCCGGTTTAGATCTAGTAATTTATAAAGTTGCTACGAAAGGCAACTATTGATTTAGGTTTGGAGAAGCATACCCAGGATAAGATGGGATTGCCTGAGCAGTGGGTCTTTGCATACTAGCATAATGTATTTGATGCTGATAACTTTGATAAGGTTGATGGGCATAACCATTATAATATGATTGTTGGTAACTGTTTTGAACATATGATTACCCGTTACCTACAGAGCTTTGTTGTTCAGGCCCTTGATAAGCTTGTTGGAATTGTGGTTGTTGATATTGTACCAGCCATGGTTGTTGGACCATATGCTATTGTCCAATACTGGTTGTTTGAACAAGATGAGGGGTGATAGTACCTGTTTGAGCCTGAGTTGCTCCAGTTAAGGAGGCACTAATCTGGGGTTGTGATTGAGTAGTGGAGGCAAGAGGTTGTTGTATTACGACCTGAGAGACTTGAGGTTGACATACAATAGGTAGCACTTGTACTTGCAACACTGTCACAATCGCAGGTGTAGTGGGAATGTTAGACACAGGTTGATTTGGTTGCATTGAATATACAACTCTTGGTTGTTGAGGCAGTATTAGTACCCAACCACTGGATGCAATTCCAGTTTGACCCGAATTTTGTTGTGAACTCTCATATGATTGTTCTCCCAGAGGGAACAATGAAAAAGCATACCACCCCCCATATGGTGGAAATACCGTGTTCAAAGGATAAATTGGTCTTTGGAGACTAGACTGCCGAAATTGATATTGATGTGAAGGATCAATTTGTTGAGACTCAACATAGGAAATTCTAGATAAGATTCTGGATGAACAAATAAGAACAACCCATGCTGTCGAAACAGTTGTTTGGTGGACTCCATCTAGTGGTTGAGAACTAGTTGGGACATGTGGTATACCAGTTAACATTGTTGTAGTAGTAGTAGGAGGCTCTACTGTGGTTGTAACAGATGATACAATCCTAGATGTTGATGGTTGTTCAGACATATTCAGTCTATCCAAAAGATTTCCTAGCAATTCGACAGGAACTTGCGATGAAGGTTGATTAAAAGAACTAACCTCTGTAGCAGAAGGATATAAGTGAATCCCAGTTCCAAAATGCAATGGGGTACTGGATGGAAGATCCTCTACAATCTCTTCTATAATAATCAGTCCATGTGGAAGACATAGACCATCAGGTCTGTAAAATATTTCTGGTGCTGAAGAAGGTATAGTTTATGTAGCGACAAATACTGGAGGAGTGACACCTTCTGAATCAGCCCTAGATGGAGTTGGTTTAGGGATAGAAGTGTTTATCATTACACTAGGATCAGTTCTAATGTCCTCTTATAACTACGGAACTTCTTCTGTAAAGGCAGGGCTACCAGAAATAATTGGAGTAACTTGAGTCTCTAATGATGTTGAAAAACAAGTTTCAAATAAACCAGGAGATTTCGACCCAGTTAAACGAGACCGTTTGGCCCAGAATGGCTTCGTTTCCTAAGTCAAAGACAGTTGACTTGTTAGCCTCCACAAACGATGGGGTTTTGATTGACTTTCTTCTTCAATTGCGGATTACTAGATCAACTCAAAATTAAAAAGGGGAAAATGTTATTCCAAATTAAATGAATTTTATGGCGCTTTGAAAAAACTTATTTTTTTAATTTTTAAGAGTCAAGAAAAAGCTAAAGGTGACTTTAGTCGCCTTCGATTTTTAATGAGCCTGAAGTGGCAAGTGCTCAGATGGACCTTTTCTTTTAGGGAGTCGAAAAGGAATGAAAGTGACTACTCTGGAAATCTAGATAGAGGGATTACCAAACCAATCACAAAACTGCAATATACACCTTGGTGGTAAATTAAAGAGAAATTACCAAGGACTTTATATATGGCAGTCAATCTTCCGAAATGTTGTGTTCAATGCATTGTGATTGCAGACATAGCTTCCTAAGGATAAAGGATATCAACCTATTGTGGTATCCTAATATATGCTCGACGGTATGGGGAGCACAAGTCCGTACTGGCACTTGTCGTATCAAAGAGGAGGAATCATCCAACCTTCGATGAAAATGATAGTTACCAGGTTTTACGATGTCGAAATATGTTTGTAGCCTAGACTTCTAGATGTTGTGCGTTAGGTTCCAAAGCATTTTTATGTTCATTGAGGTTTATTTTAGAGTTGATCTCTCTTAAGAAGTTTTCCTTTCAAGGTTCACTACGTGATGTAGATGTAAAATTTCTAAATATGCAATCTAAAATGATAAACAATTGTTTGTTTTCTTTTAGCAATGAAAATCCTAGCTACTAAGGAAAGAAAAGTATGATTCTTTCAACAGAGAGCAAAGAGCACACACTAAATGTACTTTTCCTAAATCATTTTCCACATGCAGTCTAAATTCAAATGCACATGCATGTATTTTTTTTTCCTCTTCCTTAATGTGTGAATGCCAAAAAGGAAAACTAAGTACAGATTTGAACTATTTTCTTCAAAGAAACACTTCAACAATTTCTTTTCAAAATGAAAGGAAGATTAAAATGACACTTTCAACTTCGAATGGAAAACTGTTTTCGACACTTCAAACATTGACAATTCAAATCAAATACAATGGAAAAATTACAATCAACTATCTAAAAGAGGAATACTTTACAACACTCTTCTTCTTGACTCAAAACGACAGCTACGACACTTTTGAATCAAAAGTTGACAATTCAATTAAGATACTTTTTGCAAAGGAGGACTGTAAATGATAAAAAATACATAAAAAAACATTCACAATTCCTGATCAATGGAGGTTGAATAATGTAAAGGAAGAAGGCTTCAACAATGATATACTGATCATAGGCAGTAAAACTACTAAATAGAGCTGAAAGCAATGAATAAAAAAACCAAATTCTAGAGAGGGAAATAGTCTCATTCAATCATCGCACCTGTCCTTAAGGGAAACAGGGATGGATCTCACCTACAGCACACGGGAGGTGCGATGCATCCAAACTGCCAATGAGAGACAGTGCGATGGACCAGGGAATGAAACTGAGCTTGGTTTTTGCTCAAAATTTGCAGCTAAGTTCAGTTATTTTAGTCAAGCTATGATAGACAGTAAACACAAAGTATAGGGGTATGATCTTGTGAGGTTATTGAGTTACCACCAGGGCACTTAGGATGTTTGCAAGTCATATGTTTAGTTCATAAACCAACCCAGAGATTGACTGAAGTAGCGTTGATCTAATTTGCAGTTGCATAGCAAAAGTAGTTTGAAGGCTAGTTGGCTTAACTTTAGGCTCAGTCTGTAGTTTATAAAGAAAACAATAGTAACAAACAAAAAAACTATTCATTCCCCAGTGGAGTCGCCATTTTGTTTCCAGGAAAACTAGTGTCTATTTGATCTGCTAGTCCCACTAAGATGGGTAGCTATCTTAGAAACAAACAATTCAAAGTAACTTGTGTTTTCCTTTATGGATGATAGATAAGAGAGAAGTAGAGAGCACCAACCTTAATATTTCACTTGGCTCCTTGCTTGTTTCCTCTCTCCTTCATAGATCTTGCCACTTCTTTCTCACTTGTCTCGCTTCAAAGAACACATGTAGAGGCAAAGAAACAAGAAACCATCAAAGCATAGAGATATATGATACCATAAACAATGTAGAATCAAAAGTACATTAACCATACAATTGTATACACAAATACAAGATTCATAAACACACAAGTATATAGAGGAAAACTCAAATAACTTTATTGATAGTAGAAGTAGAAGAGAGGATTACAACCCAGCTGTCTGATCCAACATCATCCTCCCAGCATGAAAGCCCTCTTCACCTCATGAAAATCAAGATCACCCAACAATACAATGTCTCAAAGAGAAATCAACAACACTTCCTTACAGATTACAAAATTCCAGCCTTTAGATCTCTGTGATGAGGGATCCATATATAGATATTTGCAGGGGGGTGAGTTAGCTTCTGCGTTTTTTATTAGTGTCATTTCATTAATAGTTCTTAGTTCCACTTGGATATTTCATGATCCCTTACTCATCCCTGAGTGAATTGAGAGAGGCAAGTGTCATATGAGAAGTTTCTAGAAGATTCTCTAGGTTTCCACTTACCAAACTGTATTTGCCATTTGTCTACTCTCGCCCATCACACCCTACAGAAGGCCTTTTCAATATGCACCGCAACCCCTGTGTGTAATAGGTGAGATGCATCGCACCTTGACCAAGGAGCAGTCTGTATGGGTTAGTTTTGACCAGTTCGGAGTAGTTTTTTAGGTTTGATCTTCTGGGAAATGATGTAATTAGCTGACCTTGATCCTTTAGGGTATGAAACAACACTTTTAGGGGTTTTAGAGCCCTTGGTTTATTGACATATGTGATTGGGGTTGCAGTGCCCAGATATACCTATAACACTTCTCTAAAATACTTGACTCATGCCAAAAATCTTCCATCTCGTTTGGAATTTCTCCCAAGAGCTCTGCACGATCTTCACTAACTGCATTTTCTTCAATATTTGTCTTTAATCCTTATTTACTCTAGATTTCTTCAAGGTCAATGATCTTAAATAATTTTTTAACATCTACAAAGTCTTCTATATCAACCTTCAATAGTTGTTCTCCTTTGGCTTCAGTCTTCAATAATTGTCTAATATCTACATAATTCACTACGTCTATGTTCAACAATTGCCCTTTCCTCTGCATCACAAGATTATGTGAATTCCCTTCTTCTAACTTTTGAAAAATCATATCTTTGCTTTCCCTTTCCCTTATGACAACATGAATCCGTTGTCTTACTTCAGTGTATCCTGCATTTACACACAAAATATTAGTTTCAAAATTATGAGACACCAAGGTCTTCATAAGTTTATCCATTTTCTTTGTATTAGCTTCATCAATTTTCTTGAGAAAACTCTTTGTTCCATATTCATATAAATGGATCTCTTTCTTTCCAAACATTCCTTTGATCTCAATAATCCTTTTGCCATCCTCCTTTTGTCTTATCCTTTGGATGTCATCTGACTGGACATCTTTCTTCACTTGGATATAACTTTTCTCCTTATTCTTCATATGACTATGGGTAGTCATCTCTTCATTTGTTAATATAACAGTTTCCAATAACTGCTTGTCTTTCCTCAAGTCTACATGACCTATAAGCATACAACAATCATCAATTTTAAAAACACAATACCTCCCATCCTCTTTTGATGCTTCAAGCACCTATCCTCCATAATAGATCTTTTGGATTTTAGCAGATCCTTCTTACTATGACTCCATTTCTTTGAGTCTCTCCTTCTCTAACAAATCAATATGAATTTGTTCAAGTTCCCTGAACACATTCATCAGTTTTCCATTCCACCTTTGTTAAAATAGCTTCCACTTGACCCTTTTCTTCATTATCCATCTGTATCTTCGGTCTTTACTTGTCTTTCTTTGTACTGCTAGACTAATCTCTTGTTCTTCATTCTGCTGCCAGTTGCTATACTTCTACAATCTAATGCCTTCCTCAAATTCATTCTCATGTTACTGATCATCTCTTTCAAATTGTTGGTTCCTTCCATCTTCATCATGCTAGATTAATACTTTTGTCTCCTTCATGTCTCTGAGGACATAACTTCCTTCTTGTTCCGGATCTTTCATCTCACCTTCAAATAATCTTTGCTCAATCTCTTTGATTTTAGCATCATAGTCATTAACACTGTCTTCCATACTTGCAATCACATCATTAACTGAAGATTCTGAACATTTACTTAACTCTATAAATGCTAAAGAAATTTCATCCTTATCATGCATAGTAACCATAATCTCCTCTTTATCAGGTTCTGAAAGCTTCATTTCTCCTTCAGGTTCCTTGAGAAATCCTTCCAAGAATTCTAATTCCATATGGAATCTCTCCAGCAGTTCATCACAACTTCTATTCTCAACTTCATTCTTTTCTTGGCAATCCTCCTGAGTTATCCTGGTTTCTGCACTATCATATTGCAAAGTTTTTTCATCAACTTCATTAAACAAATTCATTTGTTTACCTTATTGTAATACCACTATGGAATTTTCATTAGACTTCTAGTCTATATCAACCTCATTTGACTATTTCACGCCAAACATAATTTCATCTATGAACTTTATCTACTGCAATAAATCAACACCTCCTTCCTCTAAAAGGCATTCTCCATCATACTTCACCTTAAGAGCTTCATTCCTGCTTGTGACAGTTTCACCAGACTGTCCATCATCCTATGTATATCCTGTAAACATACACAAACTATGAGAATTAAAATCACAAGGCTTCATTGCCTCATCTACTTCCCTTGTCATCATATCTTCTAATTGTTCTGAACTATGCCAATAGTCCATGAGATCTTCAGCCGATCTCTCATTAGCCTCTCCACCCAACATTTCACTTTTTTCTTGTCTAAAAATGGAAACTTCCATTTCTGCTTCTGCTTCTCTGAGTTCCTCTAGTTCCTCTTGAGCACTCGATATCTGCTCAATCTTTCTCAACTCTTCTACTATCTCTAAATTCACTTGTTGATTTCTCTTCTCTTGTAGCCTCTGCCACTTTACTCTCCTTCTCATGGTCCAACCATGCTTTTGGCATTCATCACTTCTCTGTAGCATCTCCATCAATATTCCAATCTGGAAATCTATCTCAACTCTCTCTCCATCAAAATATTCTTGACTCATCCTCATGCCATTTTCTTTGGCATCTTTCCTTCTACTATGGCTTCTTTTTGAACCTCTGCTATGACTATCAATAGTCATCTTCTTCTCCTCTCTCTTCATGAGCTCCTCACTCCTCTGCAACAAGCCTCTGCAATAGCAAGTCTTCCTTACTGTGATCTTACCTCACTAAGCTCTCCTCACTCAGTCTTTTGGTAAGCATGGTCCTCTATCTGGAACCTCCTCTTGAGCAACACCTTTGCTCCTTCTAGGCTTTTGCAATCTCTCACTCTCTCTTGAGAACACTTCAGATGTCCTCTCTGTCCAATCTCTTGTTGGATTCTTTAGGTTTGCTGCCACTTCAGAGTGCTTTCCTTGCTCTACTTTTAAGAACACATCGGTTTCCTCTCTCATATATTCTCTTATTCTATATTTTGCAGTCTTCACACTTTCTTATGCAGTCACCTATGTTTTGAATGGATTTCCTCTATCTCTTACATCTACAAGTTCTGCTACACATCACCTCTGTGTGCCTTCCTTCTGTCAGATTAGAATTTGATCCTTCCTCTTGCTTGCATAAGTACTTTAAGACATAACTCTATTTTTAATTCCTTCATACATAATTTCTCTCTTTTGTTTAACCCCAATTATTCAATTACAATTCTGCTTTGATACCAAAAATGATGCAGCGGAAAAAATGGCTTTCTATAAACCCATAAATGGATCTATAAAACCCAACAATCACCCCTTTACTTTGAAAACTATGCCTTTTCCTTTCAGAACTCAAAAGCCTTTGAAAAAGCTTAAAAAATAATGCTTTTCCCTTTCGGGACCAAAATACCCTTGGAAATTTCAAAACAAAGCCTTTTCCCCTTTTTAAAGCAATTCTATATATTATGTCGAAAATCCAGATCTGGCCGATCGGACGGCTCAGCTTGAATCGTCATGTCGGCGATCGGGGTTCCAATGGTCCAAAAATATCGGCGCTATCCCTCGGTGGAGGTTTGATGCCATATCGCTAATCGCTGTCAATGATTGCAATATGCCCGTTTTATGATATACTACCTCCACTTCAAAACCAAATGAAATATGTCGCAATCGGAAATCGCAAGGTTTGAGGATCAGGCCTTTGATGTGTGTCAATCCAACTGCACGATGTGATGTATGTGTCGGACCCAATAGGATCCAAAACTCCCGTGCATAAAATTTCAAGTCCACTTCCTTGACTTCACTAAGTGTTTAGCGTGATTTCTCTGTGTAAATGGCATTCAACGATACAACAAGTAAATACACTGGAGTGATGCTATCTGGGTTCCACAGACCTGATAGCGTTGAAACTCCTGCCCATAATAATTTGAAGTCTGAATTCTCAATCCAAATGTGTTTTGCACTCGGTACTTAGTGTATTTTGGGTTTTCTGCTTGCAAAACCAAACAATGGAATGAATTCGCTAACTGATCCTTTAACACAAAATTTATATCATAAAGTATGAAAAACACAAAGCCAACACCAATTTCATCTGAATACAGAGAAAAAGAAAGCATTCGAGGCCTCCATGGGCTGTTTATATAATAAAGCATGCAACACTGGTTTATTCACAATAAACCCATTATAGAGTCTCGGCCTTGGGCCAGATTACACAAATAAAGACCTCCATCTCAAAAGAAATGCAATCCACACTGTCTTTCTCTTACTCTAATAACTCCACTCCTCAATCCTCTCTCACCTGATTCTACAAATCAATGGCCTTTTCCTCCTATAATACTCATAGGCTTACATTACTCTCGAATCCTCTTTAATTCTCTCTCGATCTCGAATACCTCTTCAGAAAAGAAAGGGAAATACATATATGTCCTATCTAACCATATCCTTCATAATTGAAGGGATAGACTACATATTTAGGAATCAAATCCTATCCTAATCTGGACAATTCTAACTACTTGGCTTGATCTCCATGCTGGGAGGATCACTTGCCACCTATTTCGCAATTCTATTCATAATTAGGAGACAATTAACTACTTACATTTATTTTGAAATTAGAACAAATTAAACAATCAAGTCTTCCTCCGAACTTGCATTAGCCACAACATGTGACCACTCCATCACATTGCTGGCTAGGCCTAGATGTTCTTGTATAAACCTTTAGTTTCCAACATAGTAGATTGGTACTCCACTTATCGGTCCTCCAAAGCTATTATGATTCTGGGAATATTTCGAGCAACATCATTTACGGTGATGGCCTCATGAACAGATTGAATATTTTGGATAGACCTAGGATTATGCAGACATTCCATCAACAGATGTGGCTCTCCATAGCTCCAACATTTCAATGGTTATCTTTTCTTTGTATTGTTGTTCTTTTTTCCATTTAGTTCTGTGGTTTTTTAACTTGTATATGACTGTGCAGGTGGGGGTGCATTTCCTTTGGTAAATTTATTTCCTGATGATCCTTACCAAAATTCTTGAGGTAGTAAGGTTTTTGTCTTTTCATGCCCCCTCCCACCTTGGCGCTTTCTTTACCTTTCAACAATTTACTACCTTCACTTTTAATCTTGAATTGATGATAACATATTCTAGCCTTCCTCACCACTTCATCCATAGTCTTCAGATTATAAAACTCAACACTTTCCTTGTAGGAAGCTGGTAAACAGTTTATGAACTATTGTATTTTGGCCTTCTCTTCCTTGAGCTATGGCACATAACTAAGCAAGTTCGTAAATTTAGTCACGAATTCGTCCATAGACAACTGTCCTAGCCTTAATTCGTGAAATTCTTTGGCCTGTTCATCATAGTAGCACTCATTAAGATAGCATGTCTTGAAATGTTTCTAGGATTCTTCCCAAGAAACAATCTTTTCTTCAATCATCTGCACACTTTTCACCTCCTCCCACCATAGAGTAGCTTTTCCCTACAACTGGTAAATAGCCAGGCGTGTCTTTAAATTACTCTCATATTCGTATACTTGGAAATACTTAATCATGTTCAAAAGCCACACTTCCACGTCCTCCTCTCTTTCCTCATAGGGGGTTTAATCTTCCTAAACTCCCCTTGTAACTCCATTTTCTTATTTCCCTTATGTGCTTTGGGGATCTACGGTCCGACTCCTCTCCACTTCTAGATTTTTTGGATTATGTCCCATTCATTTTCCTCTTTAGGCCCTTTGTCTCTACACTTTTGTGGCTGGATTTCTTAGTCTAGTCTCTATTCTTCTTTTCTTGCTCCTCACTTGCTTTCATAAGCCACTCATTTCTACTCCGAAGTCGTACTATTTCCTATTGTATATTCCTTACAATATTTATCCAAATGGAAAATGGCATCCACCCATGGTATTCATCCACCTATAGTATTTATTCACCCATGTAATTTACCCATGGTATTGTAAGTGGCATCCACCGATGGTACTCATCCACCCATGGTATTTATCCACCCATGGAATTTAGCCATGATATTGTAAGTGGCATCCACCTACGGTATTTTCCCATGGTATTGTAAGTGGCATTGACCCTTGGTATTCTTCCTCCCATGGTATTTATCCACTCATGGAATATACCCATGGTATTGTAAGTGACATCCACCCATGGTATGAAAAAAAGAATTTCTTCTTGCTTTGCCCAAGAAAGTGTTATGTGGAGGCCATAGCACATACTTGAAGTTTATTGAATATTGCTACAAAAATTTGAAACTAAAATATGCATCAAACCCTTATTCCCATGGAATCGTAACTCGACTCTGATACAATTGATTTAGATCTTGGGGGGAGGCCCCAAGATTTGAAAAAATGAAATGCCAGAAGAAAAGAGGATAACACACAATAACAAAACCACAAAGAAACTTTTTTTTATTAAAACAGATAATAACTGTAAAGGCTACATTGTGGTGGACAATATTTTCTCTTATAAAATGTGACTTGTTACTTATAGCCTTTTTTGGTCACAATACCACATGTAAATTCTATGGGTGGGTAAATACCATGGGTGAATGAATACCATGGGTGGATGTCGCTTACAATACCATGGGTAAATTACATGAGTGGATAAATACCATGGGAAGATGAATACCAAGGGTCGATGCCACTTACAATACCATGGGAAAATAGCATGCGTGAATGAATACCATGGGTGGATGCCACTTACAATATCATGGGTTAATTCCATGGGTGCATCAATACCATGGGTAGATGAACACCATGGATGGATGCCACTTACAATACCATGGGTAAATTCCATGGGTGAATGAATACTATAGGTGGACGAATACCATGGGTGGATTCCATTTTCCATTTGGATCACATATCCCCCAACTCATAAGGTAATGTAGTGCTACCTTCCCCTAGCTTCACATACAAATATTCCCCGTCAGTAATAGCTGGAGGAGAGTTTTCCATTATGGCATAATACTTTGCTTCAACTCAGCTCCATATGAAACAAATCAACTATTATCAGAAACTTTGATTTACTACAAATTCTGCACATTCAGTAACTAGTGTTGGTGCCTTTTCTCAACCCCTATGCATTAACCTAGGCTCTAATACCATTTGTCACATACCAACCTACAATAACTACACACTCTTGATATATTTTTTTTTAACCATATGTTATACTATTTAAATGCATTGCCTAGTTATCCCCATGTGTATCTTCTTGATCCTGGATCTAATTCATTACCATTCTAACTACTTGATTTACTTCACTACCATTCTAATAAGAAGTAATTATATCACACCTTTACTTATCCCTCATGTTTATAAAATCCTTGGTATGATTGGGTTTAGTGTTCAATCTTAATGTGGTTATTTTATGGTCATGATCCCTTCTTGTTGGGATACCACCATTAACATTAAGGATATGGAGTCTATCAAATGTAAAATGGTGCCTTATAATGTTTTGTTGATAGAGAAAACTTAATAACCCCACCGCTTATGCACTTATATATTTTTCACTATACGCTAAGCTATTCTCCCTAGATTTGGGTTTACTCTTAATTATATATCATACGCGATCTATGTTATGTCGCTTCTTACTCTTTTTGGTTCATACAACTATGACTGGGGTTAAATCCTAATGTTGGTGCTCTTTTGGAGACACTGTGACAGTTGTTCCCTCACATGACCTACCTTTTATCCACCTCCACCACATGTCCCAGATGACGTGAACTGGTACGACAATCCTGTAGCTTCCATTTTGATGAGGCATTGAGACATCCATGGTCTAAATCTCTGGCATCACATCGACGACATACATTTCTTTGGAAAACCCTAACTTTTTGTGCTGACCACCATTCAACCATTTGGTTTATTGTCTCAATATGTAAGGGGGGGGTTTATTATTCTTGCCCTGTTCTAACATTCTCTGTTGTGTAACCTTTGCAATACTCTACATGGTCACGGTGTTGTATCCCAGAAGAGGTTCCTGTACTCCTCTGACCTATCGTTTGCATTACTTCCTTCAAAACGAAATGGTGGCTACATTTGGAGCAACGAGACTCTATCTGTTACTATTCCTTGACCAATTAATATAGATACAAATTCTTGGTTTTTTGATGTTTTTATTGTGTCCTCATTTTTTTTGTAATTCTAACTTGTTTTCGTTCTTTGTTATCATATATGCATATGACTGGACCTTGGATTGCCCCAAGGTTGGCACGAATATCTGGCACTCCACCATGAACATGTCTTGGTATCCCGTGCTCACAGTAAGAAGTTTCCCTCTTACAAACCAATGTTTTAACTAAGTTTTCTTTCAAGAAACCCTCATACTCTTACTAAATCTTCTCGAGCTACTCTTGCTTTATTGTCCAAACACACAATCTCAACATCTAAAGGATCTTTGTGCGATGCCCATGGTTCAGGTAAAGATAAACCCTTCTTGCCTTCCCTTCTCAATTCTTTTGTCTACATTTAAGTTATCTTTGTTACTAATGCCACTATCCTTGTGGTGGAATTTGGCATAGGTATTCTATTGCTTTTCTTTTATAGTTCCAATGTATCACTACTCTTGAACTAGTGAACCCTGATATGGCCCTCACTTCACTCTAGGTTGGTTTCTTAGTGTTCACCTTCCTCTGCAATCGCCTTATTCACCAATTAAGAAGAGATTTGAGAATGTTAAAGTGTAATTGAGGTTATTTACAGTTTTTAATTAAGGGCATTGATCGTGCTCATAGTTTTTGTTTGTTGTTTCATGGCCACTGGATTCCTCCGTGAAGTAGGTTGTGTGCCCTTACTTAGGGGTTTAGGTGCTTATGGCTCTTAGACGATGTTATTGGTTCTAAAATTCCTCCTACGTAATTTGTAAATTTAATTTATCTATTTACTATTTCACTCTTCATGAATACCTTTGTAGGATCTCGATACAAAATACATGACTATTATTTTGCATGTTGTTACTCCAGCGCATCTGGCTGTTATGTGTATTGTTTTCATCATAAATTTTTTCTGTTACAATATTTGGTTAAGTAAGGTGTACATATCTGTAGTTTCCCCGCTCGTTTCTTTACATATACTGTTTCCTGCAACTGCTAAACAACTTTGACTGTATGCCTATCATGCACGGAATTATGAGCTAGCCATAACATGATTTTATGAGTAATCTATTTAAGTGTTCGTTTTGTTGGAAATAATGCTTAATTAGTTATGTAAAATGCTGACAAAGTAGCCAGCGGATTTTGTGTTCACTGCAAAATTAAAGCAGCAGATTGTTAGGGTGGTCACAATTGGAAAGTGCTGAAAATTAGCTGTAATGCGAGTAGATTTATTTCAGAGTTGATTTTAGTAATAGTTTTACTATATAAGAATGTGGTTAACAGTTGAATTAAATATATGAGATTTGCAGCATTGTTTTAGCTCACACAGTGACTGTGTTTTTTTTAATTGTTTTATTTTTTTTTATATGTATTTTTCTTCATAGTATTGTTGGCTTCTCAATTGGCATAAAATAATTCATTTCATATTTTACAAGTGGTATCATAGCAGGTAAAATTGTTTTGGGTTAAGGTTGTATTGTTGGAATTTCGCCAAAGTTAATCATGTCGAATTCTAACTAGATGCTAGTTCCAGAATTTGATGGGAACGATTATGATTATTGGTGCATTAAGATGCTAACCTTTTTGATTGGAAAAGCTTTGTGGGAGATTGTTGAATCAGGATATGAGGAGCCAGCTGATTGGAATGCTCTTACAGCCAATGAAAGAACAACAAGAAAGGAAGCAAGGAAGAAGAATGCTCAAGCTTTGTTTCACATTTAGATAGCTCTTGATAAGAGCTTATTTCCAAGAATATCAGGAGAAAAAACTGCCAAAGCTGCCTGGGAGACTATACAAGAAGCTTACCAAGGTAGTGATCAAGTTAAGGTGGTCAAGCTTCATACATTGAAGCGAGATTTCAGCAGCAGCACCAAAAGCCATCAAGGTCAAGGTAAATGGCAAAACCAAAATTATTCAAGAGGTAGAGGAAGAGGTGGCTCAAGTGGAAGAGGTAGTTTCAGAGGAAGAGGTAGAGGTAGATTTGATAAGAGAAA
>APFE031386604.1:0-14407 GCA_000404065.3 Pinus taeda
GGGACATGTGGTGGCCTCCAAGCTTGCCACTTTTCCCCTCCTCGTTGGTCCTCGATTAACCAAAAAAATCATGCCAAGTCACCACATTTGATAACCAACCAAAATATGACGCTTGTAAATGCCTAATTGGAACTTTGACCACTGTTGACCTTGCGCACTCACCTCCCATGTTAGTAGTATGAACAACTGATTGTGCATTTTATTTTAAATTTATTCTGCTTCGTAAAGCAGACACAACATGATGTCTTCCTCATACGAACTTGGATTTCAGTGAAATGAGTTGCGTTGGGATAATTTTATCGAGAATGACGTGCTCGTTTATGTTTCAAGCCATTCTCAGAAAATTTATTTTTGAGCTAAATATTGAGCACTTGGTCAACATTCAAGGGTGGTAGCCAAGTATGTGTGGAGTGAAAATGAGGAGGAAAAATAATTTAGCACCATCATTAGGAATTCTTCACAAATGAGCTTAAATCCAAGGGGTGTACAATTTTGGAGTGGGATCAATGTCATCAAGAGGTAGCATAGCAACAAGCCTGGTGGGCCTTATGTGGTTGAGAATCACTAGACATGACTGTTTTATTCTGAGGCCCTACATTGTAGGCCCATGTTTCATTTTAAGATCGAATGCTTCACATCACCATATTTGCTTCACCCAACCTTTAGAGGCCAGTATCTCTCCCTTTCATGCTTATTTTCTTTTTTTCAAATTAATGTGTTTGTTTCCTCCACTAGATTATACCTTTAGGTTACAATGCACATATGACATAGGATTTTGCTTTTCTTCAGCATGGAATCCATGAGTTCGATAAGGGTTTGGATACTATGAATATTGTAGTGCAAAGAAGGTTTGGTAAATTCGGGTGGAGGAAAGCAAGGCCAAATCATGACAAGTAATATTGGTATTAGTGTTATGGTAGACAAGTTGCTTGTACTAGGGTCCAGAATTATAACAAATATATTTCCCATCAAATGGAAAAACCAAATGGAAGAAAGAAAATTGGAACATGAATAAGGATAACATCGTTCAACTGACATTTGAAATTTCATCTAATGGGTATTTGCAAGCCAATCACCATAAAACTAGACCTATTACTAGCTCACTCATATGGACATTGCAACACATGTATTATAGAATATTCTTCATTTTCTTAACTTAGAAGTTATCAGTGTTGAAAATTGTTGTTATTGATGTGAAAGGTTGTCCGAATGAAAGAGGAAATTACATAGTCAAATAGGATATTATGATACTTTTCTAATGGTATATGGCACTCCCTCTAATTCCATAGGAATGAGAAGATATAAAATATTTTTCAATATGACCCTAAAAAACTAGAATCAGACCCCATTTAGATACCGTATCTTTGAAGGTTTACTTTCTCAAAATACCGAGATCAAATGGGAGCATAAGATATATGGTTAGAAAGATGATGCCAAGATATTTCCAATTGTATATGGCACTCCTAACCCCTCAAATTTGAGGTTAAATGGATTTTTTGATACTCACTATACATTATGGCATTTGAAAAAGTCATCCCAACTACTGGACAAGCCATGTAACGTACCTCCATGGCCTACCCAAAAATTTCACTGTTAGTCTCCATTAACTTAAAAACTTTGTCTCTATTATAGTTAGATTTTGACCGTATTTACTTGTACATTAATTTTAGTTATTATATGAACATTATCATTCAAACATTCATTCCAATTTCAAATAAAGTTGAATAACCCCAAACATCAGTCATTGATGTGATCTTTTTATTTCCTCAATAAATCTTATATATTGGATGAATATTAAGCATATTAGACTTCCATTCATAACTTGGTTAAGTCGCAAGTATGATTCCACATACCTTATTATCATGCAAATGGTTATTATTCTGACAACTTTCTCTAGTACTCTTAAGAATGGAATTAAATTGAGAGCAATGAACCACACTGATACTCTTAGGCATACTCTTCAACAAGATCTCTTCAACACAATCAATGGAATAATCCTTCATGGGTGGACTCATTCATGGGTTAAATTGACATGGTCAGAATCTCATAAGAAACCTGACTTACAAAATTCTTAGGGTTTAGGGTTTAGATTTGGAGGTTTAGGGTTTAGGGTTTAAGGTTTATAAAAATTTAGTAAATTCTTTTAATAAACACTTAAATAAAAGCTACAAAATGCTTTTTAAAATGTTGTAAAATGCTCAGATTTCAGGGTTTAGGTCTTTTGGGCCAAAGGCGAGACCCGACCTCAAAGCATAAATTAGTAAATGACTAATAAAAAACCATGCACATGTAAAGACTTGTGGTGGTCTGCTCAGGCGGGAGAGGAGATAGGAGCTGGCGGAGTGATGAAAAGGCTTCATTTCCACTAGAAGCAAGGTTTCATAACCAAACCACAATTGTCTTCATACTAGGGTCCCAAGGGTAGACCACGAAACCGATGTGAAACCACTTCAAGATACTACAAGTTACATCTTCCTTCCTCACTCAAGGCAAGAGCCCCAGTGAAGCACCATAAACATAGACCCGAACGCTATTAAACTCCTTACCACCCAAGCTCATTGCCCAAACAATCGAATTCAGCCAAATCATGTACCAAGGTTCACATTTATCATTAGAGTGCTTGAGGAGGAATGTCATGCTAGAGGAGTAAGTATGAAGTCTTGTCATCATCACAACATTCATATGTGCATAGAGGGGAGGGAGGTATGGATGGTCGATCGCACATCATTTGTACCAATGCATCTGCACCCCCATTGGGAAAAAGTTTCTACAGTTATCAAGGGAACTTTTGAACTTATTTTTGGAACCAACTGATATCAATTTTCACATGGAATACATGTGTGATTTTCCTTTTGGAAAACCACAATTAAATACTGTAAAATTCATGTGAATTTTATTTTGTATTTTAAATGATACATATTTTTCTTTTTAATTAAGTTCAACAAATAACATACCTCTCAACATGTTCATGTTTCTAATTTGATTATGGTATGCCAAGCATCTATGGTGTCTTTTAGAAAAGTATATAGTTTGGCTATTACAACAATTGCGAGTTACCCAATTTATGATATCTCTATTTATGGACTTAGGTAAATGATTAGTCCATGCAAAGTCTAGTGGATTGACTTCAATGTAAAAATATTATCCAAGTGATGTTACTAACCATTCTCTATAAAAATGTAATCCCAAGATTAATTTATTTATAGAGAAGGTATAATACCATGGATACAAAATTTGTTGCAGTTTGGAAATTATATTGTGGGTAGTGTTTCAACTTTTTTATTTCATAAATTTTCTATCAACCTATCCATATATAGTTTTTTTTCATCCTATAAAGACATTCTACATGAGTCAAAAGTCTTTGAAAAATATTAATTCAGAGTATTGAAGTACTCAAGTATTGAGGGGTTTGTGGTTTTCGCAGTGCGTTATATTAGATATCATTTTTTGGGGTTAACTATGCTAAGTAAGTCATCCATATATGACCATTTCCATGGGAGGTAGTCGTAACTGACTAATTTCTCATGATTTTTTAATATTCCATTTATTTCACTATGATTTCAATGATTATATTTTCAAATAGGAAGTTGATAGTTTTTTACATTCTCCCACTCTCTGAACTCAACATGTTGAGCTACTTGATCTGTTGTTGAATGTTAGTTTTGCTATACTAATTTCAACTTCAGATTTATAAACAAATGCTTGTCAATTGCTTCATGTTCATCGTTCTCTTATGGTGTTTATGATTGTAAACATGTAAATTTTATCAAGTTTTATGTGAAACATAAGAGTAAAATAACATCAAAAACAAGTGTTGAACAACAAAAAAGTACAAAAAACCAGCAACATGGACACTTAACATAATGTTTTGATGAATGAGTCCACCCCTCCTAGGCTACATCTCCTTGGTCTATCTTCCATGGATTAGGACTCTGTATTAGCTAAATATGGAAAAAAAATGTTTTTGACCAATCTCTACTGCTCCTTAGACCTACTTCAATGTGTTCAGAATGCTCAAATTAGCTAGGAACACCTTTTGCTGAGCTCAATTTGGTTGAATTTTGCTTCAGGTGTGGTCAAAATAGTTTTACGTAGGAAAACACCTGTAAAACTAGAGGAACTCCACTCAAATCCACTAAGACTGGAGTTATCGCCAATTTTGGAGGTCCACCAGAATTTCTGCCAAGTTAAAATATAGTTAATTAATGTTAAATGTGCTTAATTAACCACTAAATGTGATTAGCACAAACTGCAGTTTTACTAACAGTTAACTCTAGCGGCGTTGGTGGAGGTAAACACATGGAATGGAATAACACTAACGGTTATGTTTATGGTAACAATGGAATACATATAACTGTAACTGCCAATGGAGCATTCAAATGGGAGGACTCACCTACAGGTTGGCCCTCCTAACCCCAAAATCACATTACATTAAACTTTAAATAGGTGTGGTAAATAATAGTTAAGTTGTAATGCGGTGGTGTAATGAAAATGTGCTGTGTTTGTTTGGTGCAAGTCCTGGTTCCCATCATGAACAACCTTTCGGTCATACTGCCACAATCTACCTAGTAGAATATGACACACATCCATGGGCATGATGACACAAATAACTTTGTCCCTATATTTGCCAATATGGAATTCCACCACACACTGCTCATCAACTAGCAGTTGGTGACCCTTCTATAACCATGAAAATTTATATGGAGTTGGATGCTTCAGTCGTTTAAAACCCAATTTTTCCACCATCTATGTTACAACCAGATTATCACTGCTTCCACTATCTATAATCAGTTTGTAGCATTTTCCATGTGACTTGCATACAATCTGTAATAATGTCTTTCTGTGGGTTTGTTCAGTTGTTTCTTTTGTTCATTTCAGCAATACCTTATTCAAGACTAAGGTCTCTCCTATCTCCGGTGTATTTTTCTATATCCTGAGGCAGTGCCTCTGCTTATTTTGTCTAAGCAACATATACTCCTCTTTGACCAGCCTGTTCTCCTTCAGGACACTGAAAGGATCTGTTCCCCAACTTGTGGCACTTGTAGCACTAGTAGGCAGCTCCTTTACCTCTGCCATTTACTATTCCTCTCGGGTATGGCCTTCCTCCTCTCGTGTTGCCCTCCTTTTCCACTGTGCCTGAGGTTTTTGAACTGTTGCCCTCTTGACTGTTATTCGCTGTCCTTCCTCTACCAAATGATTGTCCTTTTCGAGTTGTAATGTTTCAACTTCTTAACAAATATATATATATATATATTTATGATGGTATTTTTATTGGAAATTCATTTGTTTACATTCTACAATGGAAATTTGGAACGTGTTTGATTTCGGTACCTAAAGCTTGTCTCTGTAATAATAGCTTGCTTGGCCCATTTGTATCTTCGCTCTATTGGCACTATGGTTTGTCTGATAGCTCTCCTCACCTTTATGCTTTTTGTTCACCTGTGTATTTTTAGCTTTGTTGATGGGAAAAAAGGAAGTAGTTTCTACAGTATAAAATAGGAAGTTTAGGACCATAATATGAATGGTTTCAAACGTTCTTGTATTCAGAAAATATTTCTATGTTTTCTCTGTATTTCTTCTATGATGGGAAAAAAAGATTACATCCATTGTTTCTTCCTTTGTTTCGTAGAGAATATTAGGCACCTATCAGAACTGCCAATGGTTACGTTAAAAATATTCCTGAATAACTGTCTTTTCTTGCTTTGTAAATTAAAAGAAATTCTAAATAATACTAAGAGGAAAAAAAAGAACTACTTAAGCAACCATTGTCATTGTCTGAGACAACCATTCATAGAAAATAAAAAAACTAATGAAACTCAAATTTTTTTGAACAAGACAAACTCCCACCATGTCCTTCCCTGAGTTGGATTTTCCTGCATGATAAACCCTAAACCCTAAACCCTAAGTATTTTATAACATTTGAAAAAGTGTTATGTAAAAATTATTTAAGTGTTTATTGAAAGCAATTATTAAAGTGTTATAAACCCTAAATCCTAAATGCTAAACTCTAAAACCTAAATGTCAAACCATAAACCCTTAGCATTTTATAACATTTTAAAAAGAATTTTGCAACTTTTATTAATTGTTTATTAAAATCATTTACTAAAGTGTTATAAATCCTAAATTGTAAACCATAAAATCTAAAATCCAAACCCTAAACACCAAACCCTATGAATTTTATAACATTTTAAAAAGTGTTTTGTAACTTTTATTTAGGTGTTTATTATAATAATTTGCTAAAGTGTTATAAACCTTAAATTCTAAACCTGAAACCCTAAACCCTAAACACTAAGAATTTAATAACATTTTAAAAATTATTTTGTAACTTTTATTGAAGTTTTTAGTGAAATCATTTTAAAAAGTGTTATAAACCATAAAACCTAAACTATAAACCCTAAACCCTAAACCCAAAATCCCAAACCCTAAACCCAAACCCTAAACCCAAACCCTAAACTCTAAATCTAAAACACTAAGAATTTTATAACATTTTAAAAAGTGTTCAATAACTTTTATTTACGTGTTTATTAAAGTAATTTACTAAATTATTATAAACCCTAAACCCTAAACTTAAAACCCCAAACCCTATAGCCTACTTTTTAAAGCCTAAATCATAAACCCTAAAATCATTTACTAAGGTCTTCTAAACCCTAAACCATAAGTGATTTATAATATTTTATAAATTGTTTTGTAATTTTGACTTAAGTGTTTATTAAAAGCATTTAATAAAGTGTTATAAACACTAAACCCTAAACCCTAAACACGAAACTGTAAACCCTGAGGATTTTATAACTCTTAAAATGTATTTTGTAACTTTTATTTAAGTGTTTATTAAAAAGATTTATTGAAGTGCCATAAACCCTAAACATTAAACCATTAACCATAAATCATAAACCCTAAGCATTTTATAACATTTTAAAAACAATTTTGTAAATTTTATGTAAGTGTTTATTAAAATAATTTATTAAGGCATTATAAACCCTAAACCCTACACCCCAAACTCTAAACCCTAAGAATTTTATAACATTTTAAAACTCAAATCTTAAACCCTAAAACCTAACTATTTCATGACATTTTAATAAGCATTTTGTAACCTAATTTTTATGTGTTTATTAAAAGAATTTATGAAAGTGTTATAAACCATAAAACCTAGGCATTTTATTACATTTTATCAAGCATTTTTTAACTTTTTAAAACCCTAAACCCTAAACAATAAGAATTTTATAATTTTTTAAACCATAAACCCTATGAATTTACTAAAGTGTCATAAACCCTAAATCCTAAACCCCAAATCCTAAGAATTTTACAACATTTCAACAATCATTTTGTAACTTTTGATTTTTTTATTATTAAAAGCATTTACTAAAATGTCCCTAAACCGTAAAACCTAAACATTTTATACAGTTGAACAAGTGTTTTATAATTTTTTTAAGTGCATATTAAAATAATTTACTAAAGTGTTATAAATACTAAACCGTAAGGGTTTAATAACAATTTAAACCCTAAACCCTAAACAATAAACCCTAAAAATTTTATAACATTTTAAAATCCTTTTCTAACTCTTTTTAAGCGTTTATAAAAATAATTTATGGAAGTGTTATAAACCCTAAACGCTAAGCATTTTATAGCATTTTAAACCCTATACCATAAACCCTAAGAATTTAATAACATTTTAACAAGCTTTTTGTAAATTTTTTTAGGTGTTTATTAAACGAAATTACTAAGATTTTATAAACCCTAAAACCTAAGCAATTTACAACAATTTAAACCCTAAACACTAAACCCTAATACCTAAACTCTAATCCCCAATTATTTTATAACATTTTAACAAGCATTTTGTTACATTTTTTAAGTGTTTCTTACAAGAATATACTGAAGTGTTATAAACCCTAAACCCTAAACCCTAAGCACTTTTTAACATTTTAAAGCCTAAATCCTAAACCCTAAGCATTTTATAACCTCTTAAAAATGATTTTGTAACTTTTGTTTAAGTGTTTATTAAAATAATTTACCAAAAAGTTATAAACCCTAAACCTTAAACCCAAACCCTACATCCTAAACCCTAAACCCTAAGCATTTTATAACATTTTAAAAAGATTTTTGTAACACTTTTTAAGTTTTTTCTAAAAGCACTTACTAAAAGTGTTATAAACCCCAAAAACTAAAGCCTAATAAACCCTAAACCACCAAACCCTAAGCATCATATAACATTTTATAAAGTGTTTTGAAAATTTTATTCAAGTTTTTATTAAAACCATTTACTAAAGTGTTATAAACCGTAAACCGTAAACCCTAAATCCCAAATCCTAAACCCCAAACCCTCAACTCTAAACCCTAAAGACTAAGAATTTTATAACATTTTAAAAAGTGATATGGAATTTTTATTTAAGTGTTTGCTAAAAGAATTTGCTAAAGTGCTATAAACCCTAAATCCCAGACCCGAAACCCCAAAGCCTATATCCTAATGCTTAAAGCCTAAAGCCTAGAACCTAAAAGCATTTACTAAGGTCTTATAAACAGTAAACCCTAAACCCTAAACGCTAAACCTCTAAGGATTTTAGAACCATTTTAAAAGTGTTTTGTGACTTTAATTTAATTGTTTATTAAAACCATTTAATAAAGTATTATAAACCCTAAACCCTAAACCTGAAAACCTAAACCCTAAAACCCACACTCCAAACCCTAAACCCTAATCATTTTCTAACAATTTAAAACCCAAACATGAAACCCTAAACCCTAAGTATTTTATAACATTTTAAAAAGTGTTTTGTAACCTTTTTTAAGTGTTTATTAAAAGCACTTACTAAATTGTTATAAACCCTAAAACCTAGGAATTTTGTTACATTTTATCAAGAGTTTTGTAACTTTTTAAACCCTAAACCCTAAGAATTTTATAACATTTATAACCCTAAACCCTAAGCATGTTCTAACATTTAAATGAACGTTTTATAACTTTTCTTAAATTGTTTATTAAAAGAATTTACTAAAGTGTTATAAACCCTAAAGCTTATATCCTAAGAATTTTATAACATTTTAGCAAGCATTTTGTAACATTTTTTTAAATTGCTTATTAAAATCATTTACTAAAGTGTCCCTAAACCCTAAACACTAAACATTAACCCCCAAACACTAAACCCTAAAGAATTTACTAAAGTTTTATAAACCCTAACCCCTAAACCCTAAAACCTAAACCTTAAACCCTAAACCCTAAACCAAAAACCTCAAACCCTACACCGTAAACCCTAAACCCTAAACTTAAACTACTAAACCCTAATCCCTGAATTCTAAACCCTAAACTTAAACTGCTAAACACTAATCCCTGAATTCTAAACCCTAATCATTTTATAACATTTTAGAAAGTGTTTCGTCACTTTTATCTAAGTGTTTATTAAAATCATTTACCTAAATCTTATAAACATTAAACCGTTAACCTTAAACACTAAACCCTAAACCCTAAACCCTAATTCCTATGCATTTTATAACATTTTAAGAAGTGTTTTTTACTTTTTATTAAGTGTTTATTAAAATCATTTAGTAAAGTGTTATAAAAGCTAAACCTTAAACCCTAAACCCCAAAACCTTAACCACAAACCCTAAACTGTAAACCCCAACCTTAAACCCTAAACCCCAAACCGTAAACAATAAACACTAAGAATTTTATAAGATTTTAAAAAGTAATTTTTATCTTTTATTTGAGTGTTTATTAAAATAATTTACTAAAGTTTTATAAGCCCTAAACATTAAACGCTAACTCCAAACCCTAAATCTGAAACCCTAAGAATTTCATAACATTTTAAAAAGCATTTTGTAAGCATTTTATAATGCTTTAAAAATCATTTTAGAACTTTCATCTAATTGTTTATTAAAAGCATTTACTAAGTTGTTATAAATCGTAAACCCTAAAATCTAAAAAGTAAACCCCAAACCCTAAACCCTAAACCCTAAACCCCAAACCCTAAACTGCCACCCTTAAACCTTAAACCCAAAACTATAAACCATAAACCCTAAGCATTTTATAACATTTTAAAAAGCAATTTTTATTTTGTATTTATGTGTTTGTTAAAGTCATTTAGTAAAGTGTTATAATCCCTAGACCCTGAACCCTAAATGCTAAACCCAAACCCTCAGTCCTAAACAGTAATAATTTCTTAACATTTTAATAAATCCTAAACCCTAAACCCTAAAACCTAAACACCAAACCTTATACCCTAAAACATAAGAATTTTATAACATTTTAAAAAGAATTTTTTAACTTTTATTGAAGTGTTTAGTAAAACCATTTACTGAAGTGTTATAAACCCTAAACTCTAAACACCAATTCCTAAACCCTAAATCCTAAGCAATTTACAACATTTTAAAAAGTGTTTTGTAACTTTTAATTAAGTGTTGATTAAAATAATTTAATAAAGAGTTATAAAACCTAAGCCATAAACCATAAACCACAATCCCTAAGCTAAATAGTATACCTTAAAACTAAAGGATTTTATAACATTTTGAAAAGTGTATTGTAATTTTTACTTAAGTTTTTATTAAAAGAATTTACTAAATTGCTATAGACCCTAAACCTTAATCATTTTATAACATTTTAAACCCTACGCACTAAATCCTAAGAATTCTATAACATTTTAACAAGCATTTTGTAATGTTTTTCTAAGTGCTTATTAGAAGCATTACTGAAGTGCTACAAACACTAAACCCTAATCATTTTATAATATTTTAAATGCCAAACCCTAAATAGTAAACCCTCCATCCTAAACTGTAAACTTTAAACCCAAATCATTCTATAACATTTTAAAAATTATTTTGTAACTTTTATTTAAATTTTTATTGAAATCATTTGATAAAGCATTATAAATCTTAAACCCTAAATTGCAAAAATATACCCTAAACACTAAAACCTAGGAACTTTATGACATCTTAAAAAGTGTTTTGTAACTTTTATTTAAGATTTTATTAAAAGCATTTACTGAAGTGTTACAAATCCTATACCCTCAACCCTAAATCATAAACCCTAGACCCTGAACCCTAAACCCTAAACCCTAAACCCTAAACCCTAAACCCTAAAACCTAAACCCAAAAATCACATTAAATTAAACTTTATATAGGTGTGGTAAACATAATAGTTAAGTTATAATGCGGTGGTGTAATGAAAATGTGTTATGTTTGTTTGGTGCAAGTCTTGGTTTTAACCCCCCAGTCTGCCAAAAAATATTTTTACACTGCATGTTGAGTCGACCTTTGGGGAGGGACATGTGGTGGCCTCCAAGCTTGCCACTTTTCTCCTCCTCGTTGGTCCTCCATTAACCAAAAAAATCATGCCAAGTCACCACATTTGATAACCAACCAAAATATGATGCTTGTAAATGCCTAATTGGACCTTTGACCACTGTTGACCTTGCGCACTCATGTGCCATGTTAGTAGTACGAACATCTGATTGTGCATTTTCTTTTAGATTTATTCTGCTTCGTAAAGAAGACACAACATGATGTCTTCCTCATACGAACTTGGATTTTAGTGAAATGAGTTGCGTTGGGATAATTTTGTCGAGAATGACGTGCTCGTTTATGTTTCGAACCATTCTGAGAAAATGATTTTTGAGCTAAATATTGAGCACTTGGTCAACATTCAAGGGTGGTAGCCAAGTATGTGTGGAGTGAAAATGAGGAGGAAAAATAATTTAGCACCATCATTAGGAATTCTTCACAAATGAGCTTATATCCAAGGGGTGTACAATTTTGGAGTGGGATCAATGTCATCAAGAAGTAGCATAGCAACAAGCCTGGTGGGCCTTATGTTGTTGAGAATCACTAGACATGACTGTTTTATTCTGAGGCCCTACATTGTAGGTCCATGTTTCATTTTAAGATCGAATGCTTCACATCACCATATTTACTTCACCCAACCTTTAGAGGCCAGTATCTCTCCCTTTCATGCTTATTTTCTTCTTTTTTTCAAATTAATGTGTTTGTTTCCTCCACTAGATTATACCTTTAGGTTACAATGCACATATGACATAGGATTTTGCTTTTCTTCAGCATGGAATCCATGAGTTCGATAAGGGTTTAGATAATATGAATATTGTAGTGCATATAAGGTTTGGTAACTTCGGGTGGAGGAAAGCAAGGCCAAATCATGACAAGTAATATTGGTATTAGTTTTATGGTAGACAGGTTACTTGTACTAGTGTCCAGAGTTATAACAAATATATTTCCCATCAAATGGAAAAACCAAATGGAAGAAAGAAAATTGGAACATGAATAAGGATAATATCGTTCAACTGACATTTGAAATTTCATCTAATGGGTATTTGCAAGCCAATCACCATAAAACTAGACCTATTACTAGCTCACTCATATGGACATCACAACACATGTATTATAGAATATTCTTCATTTTCTTAACTTAGAAGTTATCAGTGTTGAAAATTGTTGTTATTGATGTGAAAGGTTTTCCAAATGAAAGAGGAAATTACATAGTCAAATAGGATATTATGATACTTTTCTAATGGTATATGGCACTCCCTCTAATTCCATAGGAATGAGGAGATATAAAATATTTTTCAATATGACCCTAAAAAACTAGAATCAGACCCCATTTAGATACCGTATCTTTGAAGGTTTACTTTCTCAAAATACCGAGCTCAAATGGGAGAATAAGATATATGGTTAAAAGATGATGCCAAGATATTTCCAATTGTATATGGCACTCCTAACCCCTCAAATTTGAGGTTAAATGGATTTTTTGATACTCACTCTACATTATGGCATTTTAAAAAGTCATCCCAACTACTAGACAAGCCATGTAACGTACCTCCATGGCCTACCCAAAAGTTTCACTGTTAGGCTCCATTAACTTAAAAATTTTGTCTCTATTATAGTTAGATTTTGACCGTATTTACTTGTACATTAATTTTAGTTATTATATGAACACTATCATTCAAACATTCATACCAATTTCAAATAAAATTGAATAACCCTAAACATCGGTCATTGATGTGATCTTTTTATTTCCTTAATAAATATTATATATTGGATGAATATTAAGCATATTAGACTTCCATTCATAACTTGGTTAAGTCGCAAGTATGATTCCACATACCTTATTATCATGCGAATGGTTATTATTCCGACAACTTTCTCTAGTACTCTTAAGAATGGAATTAAATTGAGAGCAATGAACCACACTAATACTCTTAGGCGTACTCTTCAACAAGATCTCTTCAACACAATCAATGGAATAATCCTTATGCATAACGAGATTAGTCATTCTAACTTGTCGGTACCTTGATTACTTCATAGAGGCATGAACATAGATATACCGCATTTTTTATTGTCTAATTTCTACATGCACCAGAGTTTCCACTTGATATTAGATATAACAACTATCTTAACACTATTATATGACCATTGCATAGTAATGAATTCAAGGATACATTATGAAAATCATTAATATCAACACACTATAATTATCTTTTTCCAACTCCTTAAGTATGGATCTTTATCTCCCACCCATCAGATGGATATCCACTCCATCCATGCTTATCTAGAATCATATCTAAAAGTTTATCATTAAAGATTCATTTCTATCCCATTCCTCATGGGATTTGGCAAGAATCTCCTCTCTGCTGGTGCTCTACCCTTCAAGTGATTTATTTTATTAATCTATTTAATAATACATTTTCTTTTCTTATTACATATCACCTATATTTCCTCATCTTAGGTGTATAATAGTTTAACGCTAGCTTTCCTCATCTTAGTTTTACAAACATTTAATACACAAAAGAGGATATCACACCTAGACCTAACTTAGCTAAGGTTTACAATAATGTATTACACAAGGGAAGGGAGTTACATAGTCCCCCCCTTAAATTTTACGCCATCCTCGATGTATCATTGGATCATGTCCTCGTTCATAGGTAGTTAGTTTTGAATCAACAGCTTTCACTGCTCTGCCATCTGATGCAATTTTTTTGATGTACATATGCCACAAGGAGTGCTCCCAAAATATCTCCTTCCATACCTACATCAGTCTCATGGAGTGCTCCCAACATCTCTCCTTCCATAGCCACCTGTCACACATTGTTTTTTCAAACCATTTGTGAGAATTTATCGATGCAAAGTTTAACTATGATAAATATCATAATCTGTTATTATTAAAGCATCTATTTCTTATCATTTGTTTTATCTGCATATGTGCACACTATAAAATACTTGAACATTTTTTTAGTAGGCGATCTTTCCCTCTTTTGCATGGCTACTATTCTCAATGTCCCAATTTGATATGTCTTCCTGAAACCTATGATTTTTTTTCCTACCCACATTTTGATTTGATCTTAGGTATGTGCTTAATAGTTTTCTCAAAGTATTCATTTCACCATGAACATTACATGTGCTTAGATTAAGATCCAAT